>JANAVB010007399.1:42962338-43083517 GCA_029216955.1 Iris pallida
AGATTATTAAATAACTTAAAACCTGACTAGGGTCTACTTCTAGAGATTGTAACTAGCACACCTAGAATGGTTTCATTATGGTTCTAAGTCAAGGTTCTCAACTGTAGGATCTCGGAGACGAACTTGACATCCTCCTCGGTACCGACTTTTCCGATCCAGTCAATTAACAGAGGCAAGTTACGGTTATATTTTCTTGTATTTTATTTAGTAATTGTCAAGCTGCATGTTTAAACCACATTGCTACACGGAACCCTCTCCTAGGGTTCAGATATTGATTGATATTGATTGTGGGGATTGAGAGAATAGTGTAACATTTATGGCCAATACCTCTCATATTGCATATCGTGCGAGCTTACCCCTCTTACACACGGGGATAAGCCGTATCGCGTCGCTAGGACGCTATTGTATAACCCAAGTCAGTCATAGACGATTACACATTCAAATCACATTGTTTTTAATTGTTAAATTGCTAGAAAATATTGTTTCAACTGTTTAGCCTGCACTTTTTCATTATTACTTGAAATATGAGATACATATTCGTACTTGCTCCCTTCTGACTGGAGACAATATTTTTAGGTGACATTGAGGATGCTGAGCTATTGTACAATAGCTACTATGATCCGGTTTTGTACCCTGTGGTGTTGCCGGAGTCCCCCTTGGAGGACGCAGGACCTGAGGCCGACGAGCCGACCGCTTAGCTAGTCGTTTCCAGTTTTTTCTAGTTTTTTTGTTTTGGAGTTTTGTAGATTTTTGAATTCAGCACTTTATTTCAGTTCTTTCATTTCCAGTTGTACTTTCCAATTGTTGAATAAAAGTTTAAAATTTTCGTATATTCAAGTTGTGACAAATGTATAGATGTTGTTGTGAATACCTGCATATAGAACAGCTTACTGCCGCCGTCTCACAACGGTGCAGGCTGGGCATGATCCGGTTCGACCCAATAATTTGGGATCGGATCGTGACATATTTTTAGTGGTGGCTCATACAGGTCCAAAAACAACAATTGAGGAAAACATACCTAGAAACAATTAGAACACTAGAACATTGATTTGTCACAACATAGGTCCGAATTATATATATATATATATATATATATATATATATATATATATATATATATATATATATATATATATATATATATATATATATATATTTTTGTTTGATTACAGACTGGTAGTGTAAACCCCCTAAATTTCTACTTTTAAATTTTTTTTATAAATTAAGTATTTAAATTTTTATTTGGTAATTGTACGTTGCATAGTCGTATTACACGTCGCGTACGAATTCGCATTTTCGTATGTCTCGTCGAGTGCGAATATGTGCGAGATACATATTTTTTGTAAAAACAATTTTATTAGAGATTTTATTTATATAGAAGAATTTGTAGTTTCCAAAACAATATGATAAATATTTTTATTTTGTATGAAAGAGTTATTTTATTCGTCATTTAAAAATGGATAGTAATTTGGAAAATTTTGGTTATATAAAATATATTCTAGATGTTGGCGGAATTTGAAATTGTATAGTAACATATGCTGTTATTTATAAAAAGCTACTTTATGATTTAATATTTAAGGAATTACTTTGATTTTCGAAATTTAATTAATACTATATTTTAATATTTATGGAAATGACATTTAAGATTTTGTTTATCAAATATTTGAGTTATTTTTATAATTTAAATGTGGAAGAGATTTTATTTTAAATAGGCATTTAATTTAAAGAGAAGTTTATCTAGATTGATTTGGAATTAAATCGATTTAAATTAATAGGGAATTTATCTAATTGGGATTTAAATCATCCCAATCCTTATCCAACTGGGAATTTCCACCTCCTATAAAAGGAGAGGTACTCCTCCAGAAATTTTCCATCCACAGCAGATGTGCATCGTGTCTGTGACACATATTCTTATTCCAAGTTTACATTTACAAGTCGTCATCACCGTGTCGGACACACCCGATAAAACATCTCCTGCTCCTCTCTGCCATTCTCCCGACACCACCACCGTCGTCACCTCTGTCATCATCGTCATCATCCCCTCCGTCTCCCCATCGAGCGAAGCCACCAGCAACCACCACCATGTTCTTCCCGACAACTTCCCAATACCAACCATCCCGGCCGACACCAACCCGAACACCATCGCAGACCCGACACTCCTATCCACCAAACACACCACCACCGTCGCCCATCTCCGCCATACCCTCACAACAAACAAGTCGACCACCAACCACCATCATCGGCCGCCTCTGCCTCCGGCAACCCCCATAACCACCAAAATCCGTAAAATTTCCAAATAAAAGAAAACTGAAACCTCACCTCAGATCTGCCGTCCGACCGGCGGCTACTGCCGCTCCTCCGTGCAGCGCCCCGGCTGCCCCACCGTCCTGACGGGAAGCCACCGCGCCGTCAAGCGTCGGGCCAGCGCCCTGCGCCTCCTACAGCTAACCGATGTGTCGCGCCTCCTCCGAATCCGCCTCCTTCACCATCGAAGCACCGCCACCGCGTCGTGATCGCCCAGATCTGCCGTGCCCCGACCATCGACAGCCTCCGCAGATTTGTGTCTCACCGCAAAAATCTGCCGCCACCTTCGTCGCCGCTCTCACCAGACCCCTCCGCCGCTCGGTCGGGTCTGGATCCCCTCTTCCAGCGACGAGGACCCGACGCGCCGCTCGTCCGTGCCTCCCATCTCCGTCCGTCGGCGCCCAGAACAGTCGCCACCTCCGCCTTGCGTGCTCCCGTGCCGGCGACCCGCCTCCAGCTTCGCCGCCGCGCGCGTCGTTCCCTCTGCCCGCCTCCGGCGAGCCCCACACCTCGCGCTGGTCGAACCCCCTGCCGCCGCCCCGGGCTCCGACTCAGTCGCTCCGCAGCGCGAGAACTCCGCTGGACCGCCGGCGTCAGCCTTCCACCCTCGGCGCCGACCACTCCTCCGCAAGCCGGCGCCCGACCCCCGAGCTCCGCCGACCCCTCCTCGGTAAAACCTCCTTTCTCCCTCTCTCTCTCTCTCCACTCCCTTACTTTCTTTCCTCTTCACTTAGTGTAATAAAGAACAACAGATGCTGTATTTATTATTATTATTATTATTATTATTATTATTATTATTATTATTATTATTAGTTTTATTATTATGATTATTATTATGATTATTATTATTAATATTATTACTATTAGTATTATTATTATTACTATTATTATTATTATTATTATTATCATTATTATTATTTTTGTTATTATTATTATTTTTATTAAGGATATCATTTTCTTATTTAATAGAAACTAGAAATGAATTGGTATAAATATTTACAAATATGTATAAAAATATGGGTTATCATTTTTTAGTATTTAATTTCTTATACAAATTTTGTTGACTAAAATATATAGTAGCTTTCAAAATTATAAAATGTATTCTAGTATTCTTAATTATCAAATAAACAAAAAAATGATTATTCTATTTTTTTGCAAACAGAGAATTTTGCCTAAAACGGTTTTTGGATTTCAAGTATTTACCAAAATTATTTTTACTAGCAAATATGGTTTCTAAAGTATTACAAATATCACTTTCTAAATAGGGTAATTATTCGTTTACTCCCAAACTCCCTTTCATTATCGTCAATGACCACGACTACTCATACGTTTCTATTTTCTCGCAAATTTAGGCCATGTTCGCATGGACCTCGGCTATTGGACAGAACATGACATCTCGAACATTGCACCACCGAACGACACACCAGGCAAGACACCTTGCCTTTACTGTTTAAATTTTTGCTCAATATCATGCATGCTTTTTCTTTATGTTGTTCTTTCAAAATTTTATATATATACAAATTATTATGTCTTATGCAATTGGCTTAGAGTTAAGGGACTACCGTCAAATTTAGTGTGTCTCATTGACTTGTCACGATGGTACATGAGTTGTGTGTGAGAGTTGTGAGTATCATATAGAGGTCACTTGCGTGTGGGCTGATCCCCCGTGCGCATGCATAGGAATAACTGTCAAATAGATACATGATTAGAAGAGCTCTCTCTCTCTCCACCTCTCACCTATTTATAGGCCGTGGTCGCACGCGTGAACCGATGACGAGTGATCTCAGCCGTCGCCTCGGGTCTTGTGAAGATAACAGCAGATAAAACCAAAAGATCATCATTATCTTTTCGGTTACCGAGGCATTATCATTAAATGAGAAGAGCATGCGGCTGAACAGGCATGCGCCCCAACAGTCATGCGCCCTGATCGCCATGCTTCTTATTCAAAGTATTCCAAAACTTATTCAAAAGTTTTGAAAACTTTGAAGGGGGTCTTGTTGAAGCATGGAATTTCACAACCAGAAAGACCATGCGCCAGACACTACATGCGCCAGAACTCAAACAGCAAAGTCAATAGCCATAGACATTTGAAGAAGGACTTTTTATTTATATATAAAAGTCTATTACATGTCTAGAAAAGGTTGTACAAAGAAGAATTTCTACAAAGGAAAGATCCTAAGTCTACAGCCAACGACCACCATACGCCTCCAGATAGGCGCAGCAGCCACCATGCGCCTTCAGATAGGCACAGCAGTCACCATGCGCTGCCAGTTAGGCGCAGCAGATGTCATGCGCCTTCAACCAAGCGCATCCCGCCATCTCTTCAGCAGCTCAGTTATGTGCATCCAGCTCAGTTATGTGCATCCCTTCAGCAGCCCAGTTATGTGCCGCTCTTCCAGCCAGGCTCACCTGATAAATGCTTCGACTAAAGAAAGTATTTAACCCTCTGGCTGGAACCAAGGAAGAGAAGAGCACCGCAAATCTGTGGCCAGGGGAGGCTTCGGAAGAGCCTCCAAAGACCAAGGAAGACTGTAATCGAAATATGGCTAAAGGAGCAGCTTTCAGAGTAGGCGACACCCACTTTAAAGGAAGAGAGAGCCTAGCACCGCCATTCTGATCTACGGCTCTTCCGGAACAACGGAGACGAGGCCCGAGCATCCCCGTCCTTGGATGCAACAGGCACCTTCCGCCCGCCTCGGAAGCCCTCGACTCCGTCTTTTGGATGTAACAGTCACCTTCAAAAGCATCAATGATGACATGGCGTCTCATCTTCACCCTCGAGAGCACTTCGTCAACAGAGTGCACCCGAATACTCAAGTTCATGTCGGAAGTACGTGAGGGAATGAGAAGCAAACCTTCTCTCCATGCCACTATTTATAGGCCGGGCAGATCAAATCCACGCGCCAAGTGGATGGCTCTCCGAGTTCCGAGCAATGAACTCACATTAGATGGATGAACCGGACGCCTCGACTTCAGCCAAACGGCTATTTAAAGGCACTCGAGAAGCGAAACAGCCGCGTCATTAAAGACGTGTCGAATGCGCCGGCTGGACAGTACATCACACCCCTTCAAACATCAAGTGCCTCCAACAGATGTGCCCTGTACCGAGCGCATCACAGGGGATACGCCCCCATACGTCTCCATACGCTTAGTGGAACGTCAACCGATGCGCCCACTCAGCTGTCCATCGAATGTCACCAACATTAAATGTTGAACTGACAGAGTTGGCAGCACGCCTTCCCAAGTCTGAACAGTTGACAGCTTTTACAGAAAACGAAGCATCCACAACGTCAGCAACATCATGACTTTACTTCGACGGCTACAGCCACGTGGCCACTCAACCGCCCGTATGCGCCTCCGCATCCATGCTCCCAAATCCGCATGCGCCTCAAAAGCCATGTGCCTCAGACCCTTCACTGATCCCTAAAGACAGAAGAAGAGTCTCCAGTTGAAGCTTTGCATGCGCCTCAAGAGCCATGCGCCCCAGACTGATTTCTGATCCCGAAAGACAGAAGAAAAGTCGCTCGCATGTGCCTCAAAAGCCATGCGCCCAGAACGGCTCGTGACTCCTAAAGGTCACGAGCCAAAATCTCATCATGCGCCTAATCCAAGGCGCATCCCACCAAATCACCCCCCCATCAGATCCGAGATCTCCGAGCCATGAGTCGACGACACATGTCCTTTGACTCAACTCATCCAAGATTTCAGCAACAGAAAGATCTTCTCCTCTGCTACGTGCTGGCTCACAACAGCAGTATAAAGAATTCAACCCCTCAATCAGGGCGTATCGTCCATGCGCCTCCATCAGCAGTCTCCACGTGGCGTCCCCACGTACCGGTGTATCCTACATATGCGCACATGAGCAGCCAACCTGCTCAGCTATAAATAGAGGGATCATTTCCTTCTTACACACACAGAGACATATACGAACAAGACAGACAGATATCACCAGAGAGGCAGATACAGACACTCAACGTCTTCCTCCTCTCAGCAAGCTCCAGCACCCAGAGCAATCTACACCTTCAGAGAACCGATAACCGTCGTCAGCCCGTCAACGGAGTCAACGCATTACCACTCGCTCTATTGGCACTTAGGACCCAGATTAAACAAAAGTGTACTCCTAGGACTACATCTAAGTCCTATATTGTAACATTGTTCTATTTGTATTAAGATTTGCAATCAAACGATTTTAATGGCAAACAAGCTGGCGACTCTGCTGGGGACTTCTTTCTCCTCTTCCGAGAAAGTCATGTCACAGGCCATCGACGTGAAGGTGGGCTCCTCCCACAAGACGCTGGTCGTGCACCTCAATCAACAGGCGTACGAGGAGTTCATTTCTGAAGGAAGTGCGAGTCCTTCGAAGCGGCTGCCGAAGCCGAAGAAGACCCGCCATGTCTGGGTGTGCAAGGTCGACGCCTCGGGCACCACCACTGAAGGGGATGTGCCAATCTAGCCCTCCCTTCCTGCTGACGTTCTCAGCAACCAAGGTGCGCCCGCTGATGCAACACATCTCTCGGGGAAGCGTGCGGCTGACTACGTTCCCCAGCCATCTCCCTCTCAGGCGAGGAAGATGCGTCGACGGAGTAGGGATGCAGCCAATGCCCCGTGCATCACCTCTGATGCGCCACAAAAAGTCTATGTCTTTGACAGACTCACTCGCTGTAATGGCGAGGAGAATTTGGATGCTGAGTACTATGCGCCCCAGCGGGCTAGTACAAAGAAATCCAAGGCGGCACGGGCCATGCGCCACAAATGTGCTATGCCAGCAGCAGGCCAGAGGCACGTGCTCACAATCACGTGCGCTGCCGATGGCAAGCTGTACAAGGTCGGCTCAGGTGCTTCGACACCAAAAATGAGTCGGTCTTCAAAGTCCTCATCTCACTTGGGCGCATCAACTGCGTGCATAACCAAGTCGAGTGCGACAAATTCAATGGTCTTGAACTCCCGCGCCTCCTCTGGTTGTGCGTTTGAGGTCCGTTCAAGTCACTTCAAATGTTGTTGTTCCCCCACTACTGGTCATGATGCCTGCTTGGTATTAGATCAGGGGGCGCAGCACTCACCTGTCCGCCCCGGCATTTGGCCTTGCCATGCGCCTGAAGGGGGTGTGAAGGTAGCACTCTCCTCCAACGACCTGCGTAATGTGATCACTCACAAGCGCCGGTCAGGAGAGTCGACCAACAAGCACGATGAGCCTCTCACGGGGCATACTTATGCGGTGGTCACTATCAACTGCTATGGCAAGGCGGCAGTACCACCAAAGCAGTCAGTCTTCCAGCGGCTGCAGTCATCGACACCCCTCCGACATCGTCTCAGGACGAAGGTGTCAACAGAAGAGGAGCCAAGAGTTGCTTTATGCAACGTGGTCTCCAACTCCTCATCTCTCCGGAAGGCGACCGGCAATTCCTCGTCCAAAAGCCAACTAAGGAAAACCAAGGCAGCAGTCTCAACCTCTGGGGTGTTCGAAGGCACTCGGTCGAAGAAGAAGTTCTTGGAGGAAGCTGGGGGTAGTCAGACCCTTGTTGAGCTTCCTTCCGAAGACGAAGATGTCCAAAGCACAGCTGCAGCGGATCTTCATCCTCGAGGCGAAGTCAGCCTCCCAGAAGCATCTCGAAACGAGGATGTCCCCCAGGACACAGCTGGGGGTAGAGACGAAGAGGCCCTTCAAGACGGAGCTGAGGACAATCAGGCCCTTGCAGATGCGCCCGTCGAGAATGACCTCCAGAATGTGGCTGGGGGTGGCCAAGGAGAGGTGACTCCCCCACATAAAAGTGAGGCCGAGAGCGAAGCCTCAACCAATCCATCCACTCCTGGCCGTGTCAGGACAGTATACATGGCTGGGGATGATGCCGAGTCTGATGCGCCACCGCAGGACATTGTTCAGCACATAGACTCATTAGAGGGAGGACTCAAAACCCTCTCTGCCTCTATGCAAGCACTGACTCAAGCAGTGTTTGATATTCGGTCGGCCTTGACCAGAACACCTTCAACCGGTCCCGACCCAGGAGTTAATGGGGAGTCGAGTGTACCCCTTCAACGGGCACCCTCCGACACAGAAGCACCTCGGACGTCGGAACCCTCAAACGCTCCGCTCCAGATAGTGCCACCTTCCCCGACTCCTAGCTCCACGGAGGATGTGGTCGAAATGATCAAGGACCTGCGGGAGCGCTTCGAGTCCAAAAACAGGCAAGAGGAGCGCCAGAAGATGGGCATTCCCCAGCCTTATCCCCTCGAGTGGAACAAGGTGGTTTATCCTCCAAAATATAAACCACAAACACTCACACCATACGATGGGAAGGACTCTCCGCGTCGATACCTGACATATTTTCAGTCACAAACGGGGCATCTTCCAAAGGAGGACGCGCTCCTCACCAGCATCTTTATTGGGGTCCTAAAAGGGGTGGCGTATGACTGGTACTGCAGCCTCCCCGACAATTCTATATCGTCCTTCGACGACTTGACGCGCCTCTTCCTTGATCGCTTCTACGACGGCGGGAAGGATATCACGATGGCATCTCTCATAGAGATACGCCAGAAGGAGAAAGAAACGGTTCGGGTGTTCATCGAACGCTTCCGACAAGCCTGCTTCAGGCTACCTCCAGGCATGCCAAAACATGCGCTCCTCTCCTCTTGCAGCATGAACATGCTGCCCGCAGTGAAGCTCTGGCTCAACTCTACTCCCCCTCCCGACTGGAGCTCCCTGATCATCGAAGCTGAAGCCGCAGAAAAGAAGGCGGCCAATGCACGTCTTCTGGGTGTCAGCTTCCCCGTCTTTGATGATAAGGGGAAAAGGTCAGCAGCCAACAACTCCGGGCGAGAAGCAAAGGGAAAATAGGCATTGACTGTTAATGCCTCGAAGGGCGCATCTGCGCCTACTCAGAAACCTCCACTGGCACCGAGACCAAAGGAGGTTTATTCATTCAATAACGAAGACACCCTGCAACTCTTTGAAATACTGAAGCAGGGTGACAAAATCAAACTTCCGGACCCAAAGCGGCCCGATGAAGTCGGGAAAGTGGACAACCCGAGGTACTGTCACTACCATCGGTTTGTCGGACACCCAACCAAGGACTGCTACGTCCTCAAAAATTACATCCAGCGCATGATCAATGCGGATGTAATCTCCGTCGACTATGAAGAGAAGACGGTGTCAGCCAATGTGGTGTCACTTCAGTTCGGCACCTTGCCGCGGACCACCACACAAGATGGCGTCGTCCCCATCCCTAAGGCGACAATGGAGGTGGTGAACTTGCCACCTACCCGTGACAATGCGAGTGGACTCATCCCACTCACCATATCTCGAGGAGAGGTCCTCCAGGTTCATCCCGACCTCGTCTCCGAGGTGACTCAACCGGAGGTACGCTCTACCTCCAAATCAAAAGGCAGGAAGATCAAGTCTTGTCGTACGGTCTCTTCTTCAACGGAAGAGGCACTTCCAGTGCAGACGCGTGCACAACATAATGCTCAGCCCGGCGAAGCTGCCGCCGAGGTGGTGCCTCCTGACACCATCCCTGAGGAGGGCCCGTCTAAACCCTCAGCAGCCAATAAGAAGAAGCAGGTGGAGGCTCATTTCGACAGACCTCTACGGAAGGAGAATGCTTCGGGGCTAGCCAAGCCCCACAACTTTGACATACTGGCACAACTGGCCAGTACTCCTGCACGCTTGTCTTTGTTTGAGCTCCTGCGTCTTTCCAAAGACTCCCGAGAAGCTCTCTGCGAAGCTCTGAAGGACGCTGAATCCTTCCTCAGTCAGGTCAAGCAGCCTGAAGACCTTCCAACTACTTGTGCACACTGTCATTGTGCGGATGAAGTTATCCCAAACATAACTTTTACCAAACAAGACATGTTGCTCAAGCACCACCGACATAACCGACCGCTGTATTACACAGGGTACATCGGTTCAGTCAAGGTGAGCCGGATTCAGATCGATCCAGGATTTTCCCTCAGCATCATCCCGAAGGTGCTGCTATCAAAATTGGGGATCCCAATGTACCGGCTGGCGCCCTCCAACACAACCATCAGTGGCTTCAACGCTAGCAAAAGCGAGCCACTGGACAAGATCCGACTGAAGTGTCACATAGGCAACCTCAAAACTGAGGTGACTTGTTATGTGGTGGACGCCGAGGTCAACTACAACATCCTGCTCGGCCGACCATGGCTACATGAGTACATGGTGGTGCCTTCCACGCTCCACCAATACATGAAATATGTATCCACTAACGGCGTCATACGGACGGAGTTCGCAGACATCGATCCTTTCAAAGGGATTGAAGCTTACTTCACCGATTCCGACTTGTACAAGCCACTTGACGAGGAGGAAGCCAACGATGCTGATGATGAGGCAGAGACGGCAACTGAGCCGGACACAGAGCCTGAGATGAATCCAGATGCCCCACTGAAGATCCGACTGAAGGGCAAACCACCCCAGAAGGTGCCCCCAATGAGCATCAAGCTATCAGGGAAAGCACCGACTCCAGAGGCTCCCCTGAAGATACGCCTCAAGGGAAAGCCGCCTCAAACATCGGCTCCCCTGGTGGCAAAATTACAGGGGAAGGCACCACTCACAGGAGGCGCAGTTGAGGCACCTTTGAAGGTGCGTCTTAAGGGCAAGCCCCCGCAGTCATCCAAGATGCCAGAGAGGGCTCACATCGCCCTCTCAGACCCCAAAGTCAAAGCTGTGGTGGATTCTCCTGACCCGACCCCAGTGCTTACAGATGAGGAGCTTGGCGAATATATCTCTGCTGATGTAGATGCACCCTCCTTAGACAATATAATCCCACGGGATAAAATCTCGTACTTCATCAATAATAGAGTATCTTTTAATTATTCTTGTCTTCCGCACTGGAATGCTATGTATACATTAGATCACACTCTACGGTCGTTGCAAACACAAATAACGACCGTAAATCATGTAAATCGAGTAGTCCCGTCTCAAGGAGTCTGTTTCATAAACCCTCCACGAAGCCGAGACGAAGGATCCATCATTTTGGGCAAAGTCGAGCGTCATCAAGACCTCTCGCCACTCGAGCCTGAACCTGATACCGGCAGAGTACAAATCTATCGGTATACGGATACGGCAAAGCACATCATCCAGAAGATGGGCTACGACCTAAACAGCAACAAAGGCCTAAACTACGGCAAAGGTCGACATCTCCCTCTCCGGCTTCCAACACCTAAAGGAAAGCCGTAAGATTACTACAACAAAACTCGACGGGGGGTAGGCTATGTCACGCCACCATCAACTCCAGAGAGTTCAGACGCAGAAGACGTAGAACATTCCCACTCGTCCGAAGTGTCGACTTGGGATTTCGATACCAGTATCGGATCAGTTTTCAGGAAAGTGCTGTCAGCTAACATGACGTCAGCACAACCTCAAAAAGATGAAGGTGAAGACCAAGCGTCGAAACCCTTCGAGGAAGAACCCTGGGCTCAACGCCTAGGAGAACAATGGGAGTCTCGTTTTGAGTTACGTGAACCTCCCACCGAAGACGAAGTCGAGAAGATCGACCTTGGGGACGGATCTTCTTCCAAACCCATCTTCATCAGTAAAAGCCTAGAAGGAGAAGACCGAGAGGATTTAATCCAGCTAGCCAAAAAGTATATCGACGTCTTTGCCTGGAGCTACGAAGACATGCCAGGCCTCGATCCACAGATCGCAATGCATAGGTTGAACATCTTACCTGATGCCAAACCTATCAAACAACAACAGCGACGTTTTCGTCCAGACATCATGAATGCCATCGATCAGGAGGTGCACAAACTCTTGACTAGCGGCTTCATCCGTGAGGAACAACACCCAGATTGGGTAGCCAACGTCGTACCTGTCACCAAGAAGAACGGGAAGATACGAGTCTGTATCGACTTCAGGGACCTCAATTCTGCTTGCCCGAAGGATGAATTCCCACTTCCGATCACCGATGTGATGATCGACAGCACCTGTGGCTTTGAACGCATGTCCTTCATGGATGGGTATTCAGGCTACAATCAAATCAAGATGTTCCCCGATGACGCAAAACATACGTCATTCAGGACTCCAAAGGGTGTTTTCTGCTACACAGTAATGCCCTTCGGCTTGAAAAATATCGGTGCGACATACCAACGAGCTATGAGCACCATCTTCTGTCAACATCTTCGCAAGACAGTCGAATGCTATGTTGACGACATCACAGTCAAGAGCCGCCTCAAAGGAGATCACCTACAGGATCTGAAGACAGTCTTCGATCTCATGCGGGCACATCAACTCAAAATGAACCCCGCTAAATCCTTCCTGGGGGTTTCTAGCGGCAAATTCTTGGGCTTTGTCATCACGGCGAAAGGCATTCATGTTGATCCTGAGAAGACCAAAGCCATCCTTAACATGGACCCTCCGAAGAATCTTCGAGAACTTCGGGCTTACAGGAACGTCTGGCATACATCCGAAGGTTCATAGCAAACCTCTCCGGTAAATATCAACCCTTTACTCAGCTCATGAAAAAGGGAGTCTCTTATGTCTGGACAGAGGAATGCCAAAAGGCTTTCGACGACATCAAAGCCTACTTGACGAGCCCACCAGTCCTGGTGGCACCTGTCGCCGGTAAACCATTTCTCCTCTACGTCCGTGACATAGATCATTCTCTTGGCGCTCTGCTGGCTCAAAACAGTGATACAGGCTATGAGCAAGCAATCTACTACCTCAGTCGGATGCTCATCGGGGCCGAACACCGGTACAATCCCGTCGAGAAGGAGTGCTTGGCTTTGGTGTTTGCCATCCAGAAGACTCGTCATTATGTCTCGGGCCAGACAATTCATGTCATTTCCCGAGTCAATCCACTCAGAGTCCTCATGACGAAGCCAGGATCATTGAACTCGGCTAGCCACATGGGCGATTTTGCTAACACCATATAATATGGTGTTTGTCCCGCAAAAGGTTGTTAAAGGTCAAGCTCTGGCTGACTTTTTAGCTGCACACCCCATCCCAGAATCCTCAAAACTCTATGAAGACATCCAGGATGAGGTCCAAGTATCCAACGTCACCGAAGGAAGCTCCGTTTGGTGGATGTTCTTCGATGGCACTTCAAGAACGGGCCCCAAAGGCCAAATCATCGTAGGAGTGGGGGTAGTCCTAGTCTCCTCCGATCAGCTGGTCATCCAGTGTGCTTACTCCCTTTCGAAGCCGTGCTCCAACAATGTCGCCGAGTACAACGCACTCGTCATGGGACTCCAACTCGCACAACAGCTGGGGGTAGACCATTTGGAAGCCTACGGTGACTCAAAACTCGTCGTGAACCAGATTCGAGGGCAGTACGAGGTTCCCTTACCATGAAGTTGCATTGAACATCATTTCAACCTTCACCGGGTTCTTCATCGAACACGTACCTCGTCTACAAAACTTGGAGGCTGACGCTCTGGCTGGCCTCGCAGCCGCATTGGCAGCGCCCTTTGGGACTCAACACTATGTCACGGTAACAGGCCGAGACTTGATTTATCCTAAAAATAACCTGTGCTTGCGAGTGGCTCACGCCATGCCAACGAACACTGGTGTTAATGTTCGAGACTGGAGGTTCCCGTTCATCGACTTTGCTGTCTATGGAATCCTTCCAGAGGACCCGAAGGAAGCCGTCTCAGTCAGGAGACGCTCTCTTCGATTCTACTACGATACAGCTACTAAAACGCTGTACCGACGTTCCTTCGATGGGCTCCTCCTTCGATGCCTGTCCAACGAAGAAGCAGTCGAAGCTCTTCAAGAAGCTCATGACAGAACTTGTGGAGCTCATCAACCCGGCCCTAAGTTGCAGGATCGACTACGACGTATGGGCTACTACTGGCCAACCATGGCCGCCGACGCTGTTGAATATGCTAAGAAGTGTCACGCATGCCAACTCCATGCAGATTTTATACATACACCGTCCGAACCACTACATCCTACAGTCGCCTCCTGGCCCTTCGAAGCCTGGGGCATGGATATTGTGGGACCTATCACCCCTCCTTCATCAAGAGGATACCGCTTTATCCTGGCCATCACCGATTACTTCTCCAAATGGGCAGAAGCAGTCCCACTGGCGGAAGTAAAGAGCTCCAGGGTGGTCAGCTTTATCAAACACCATGTCATTTACCGTTTCGGAGTACCCCGACGGATCATTCATGACAACGGTCCTCAGTTTATCAGCCACATTTTTAGCAGTTTTTGTGACAAAAATCGCATTCAAAATGTGGCCTCCACCGCCTATAATCCGGCAGCAAACGGGTTAGCAGAGGCGTTCAACAAAACCATCGTCAGGCTGCTCAAAAAGGTTGTGTCATCCAATAAACGCGACTGGAACGAAAAGCTTGGCGAATGCCTTTGGGCCTACCGTACAACGGTACGGACCCCAACAGGCAACACACCATTCTTTCTGGTCTACGGGAGCGAAGCGGTACTGCCTCTCGAGATCCAGATACCCTCACTCCGTGTAGCAATAACAAACAAACTCACAGAAGAGGACAATCAATGTCGTTGTCTGCGGGAACTGGAGGCACTCGATGAGAAGCGTCTCCTAGCTCAACAACGCATCGAACTCTACCAAGCCTGAATATCACAGGCTTTCAACAAGAAGGTCAAACAGAGGACTTTCCAAGTTGGCGACCTGGTTCTAGCAGTCAGAAGGCCAATGGTGTTAACTCACAAGACACCAGGAAAGTTCGAACCCAAATGGGAAGGACCTTTCATCATAGAGACGGTATACTCAAACGGTGCTTACCGCCTCGCCAAACCCAATGGAGACTTGTTTATGATGTCCATCAATGGCAAGTTCCTAAAGAAGTACTATTCTTGACATCCTTCAAACATGTACTTCCCCAAAGGGGATCTGTAGGCCCAATCATCGGGACTCACAAATAATCTCCTTCCACAAACTCATACGCTTCTGGAACCCAGCTGTTCCGTGGCTTCCTTCAGTAGAAAGACAACCACGTCCACATCACCTCTGAGTTGTTCCTCTACACCCTACAAAGCAGAATCTTACACTACGTAAGCCGACGCTACCCTTCATGTTTACCACGTCCACATTACCTCTGAGTAAACATCTCGTACAAACAACCCCTGCGTTGTCGTACATTGATCGCAGAACTTCCACGTCCACATCACCTCTGAGTTGTTCAGCGTATCCCCCAGGATCATTCCTACCACGTCCATAATACCTCTGAGTAGGAAGATTCTATCATTTTGAACCCAATGATTGCCATGTCCACATCACCTCTGAGCAAACATATTGGTTCCTTCAAACTTATTATCTGTGCCTAAAAACCAAGGTGCGCAAAAGATAATAGGTCCACACAAATCATCAAGTTCATAATAACAAAAATAAACACATCACAAAAAGTTACGTACTTCTTTATTTTTCTGAAAGAGAGAGTACAAAAACTACACTATCCCTCAGCAAAGGGTTGCAAAAGAACATAAAAAAGGGAAAAGCTACAGTCCCTGAACCTCCCCAGGGTGGGCTGAGAGCTCCCTGACTCGAAGTCTTAGGTCGGCTGTACGGGCCTCCACAGTCGCCAGGACTCGTCGCTCAGCTTCTTGACGCATCAATTCAACAGCCCCAGCGGAAGTATCACTCTCATGCTTCTCATCAAGCTGTTGTCGCTGCTTGCGCCAAGGCAAGAGTCCGCTGAGTAAAAGTCGCTTCTTCCTTCTTGAATGCTGCGTGTTCAGCCCGGACACGCTCGGCATCTAACTGGAGTCGGGCCTGTTGGTCCTCAAGGCGGCGCATCTGGGTGTCGATCTCCACGATATTAGCATCCAATGCAGCTCGAGTTTCTGCCGTCTTCATGGACTGAGACAATTGCTCTACCGCAGCCTCAGTCTCAGCCATCTCGTGCTCCCAAATGCCCACAGTGGCCTGGTATGAAGACTCGATCTCGGCAATCAGCTTCCCTTTCTCTGCATCTATCAGGACGGAGAGGTCGTTTCGCTGGATGCGCTGAAGTTCCGCGAGCCGCTCGTCCAGCTCGATCACCGAAGCCTCCAGAATTTTGGCCATATGGTCGTGGCCTTGGTGAATGCGGATCAGCTCGATACAGGGCATTGCCAGAGCTCTTGTCGTCGCAAAGCTCCCGTTGGCATCCATCACAGCAGATACACCCTTCTGCAGCATTTTGTACACCCTCTCGACGAGGAATTTCACATATTCGTCTGCATCCGCCAAGACCTGCGGCATCATAGCAGGAGTTGGAGGAGCTACTACAGTTAGCGGATCGGAAGAAGATCCGCCGACCTCAACCTGCGAGGCTTGAACCTCGGCATCAATGGGTTCTTCATCAACAGGGGCTGGACTACTAGTCCGAGGAGCCGAAGGAACAGAGGAAGCCGGCACAGGCGTCGAAATAGTACCCCAAGTAGGAGGGGCAACAGAGGGTTCCATACCCTCGCCCTTCTCAAGCCCAGAGGAACCACCGACGTCAACGGCCACCTCTTCTACCCCCAACGTCCTATCAACAGCTGGCACCCTCCCTCGGCAGAATAGGGAGATTATTACTTGTCTCTTGACCCGCCTCAGCGGTCGTGACCGGCAGACGGGTCTCGTCACCAAGTCCCTCCACAGGGACAGAATCTGTCGCTACCTCCTGATCGGTAGCCGCCTCAACTTCCACGGTTGAAGCCGGGATAGGACTCGGCAATGATACAGCCGACCTCCCCTCATCATGATAAGGAGGGGAATCAACCCTCTCCTCTGACCCAACTACATCTGTTGCCCCCGCAACAGACTCTTGCGGATCCGCGGCAATGTCATCCAAGGCCGACGCTGTGGCCTTCATCTTCTCGGAAGCTGCTGCATCCTCAGCTTCCCGTCTGACATAATCCGGAGATGCTGGAATCTCTACAGCAACATCCTCGGTGTTCTCCTCCAAGGGAGATATCATAGTGGGCGGAATACGCACTTCAGACGAGCCCGCCATCTCCTTTGGCCTGCTCCTACCAAATTTTGGAGTGCGGGGCTTTCTTTTCAGCGGCTCCTACACAAAAAGAGAGAAGCATGATTATATAAGAAGCTGAACTTGAAATCAAACCTTACGGGACACCTTACCTCTGCAGATGCTGAGTCTGAGGACACCGTCGGTGACGACGCCCTCCTCTGCTTTTTCGATACAGGAGAGTCGACCTTTGTATCTGCACCCCTTTTCGTTTGATCAACCGAGGGTTTTGCCTGACCCCCGGTAGATACGACGGGGGCGCCTCGATAACCCGACTCGGGTGGACGATACGACCGAGCCTTCGCCAAAGTGTCTGCACCTGCCGCTAAATGGGTGCCTGCAATAAAACTGGTCTCCCTATCATATCCGGGGGGCGGAGCAGCCATAGCACAGTAAAATCTGGCGGCTGAGTAGAGAATTGGCGGCCGCGGATTCTGGACAGGGAGCGTAAAGCGGTCTCCAGTACATCCGGCATTATAGTAATGCCAAGCTCGTGCACCATCCAGCAAACTTCCAGCGTACCCCAAGGTAATACTGGGATTATCCAACATCAATTGGGCGTACCTGAATTGCCTCGTAAAGCGGCTCGGCAGATACGGTTCTAGGTAACACTGGTTCCTGTTCCGATATACCAAATGGGACGGCCGGATACTTTGCAGCCAGCGGAATCCCCATGGAGACAGAGTGGTGGCATCCTCACCCGAGTCCACCAGATCTTCGTTGGCCTCAAAATCGAAGAAGACAGGACCAACTTTGGCGATCTCCCATCCCTGAAGATGGGATAAAACTTTCCTGCAAACGGGAACACCGGTGTGCGACCAATTCCTCCGGTGGAAACGCCGGAGGAACGCATCTCCGGACCTGTGGTCTTCCTCCGAACCCGGGCTCATCACATTGGGATGGTGTAAAATTAACCACCCCATCAAATAATGAAACGGCAGTTCGGCACGCGGGAAGTTATTTTTTTGCCCCGTTCGTGAACGACATCTCCCGCAAACTCTCGAAGACCCCGCAACAGGTTGCACACCATTGCAGGGAGTAAAGCTAAAGGACGGCCAAAGGCCAACTTCACGGCCGGCAGAATTAAGTTCCGAGTCACCCTTTTTACAGAGCCAGACCCGTCTGAAAAGACGTAGTCCCGGAGCCAAATCATAAGATACGCGACTAATACTGCTTTTGGCGACATCCGATAGGTGAGATGCCAAAAACAGCTATAGGAGCGTTCATCCGACTGCTGGTCCTCGTTCTCCAAGGGATTCTTCTCGCCTAACCTGTTCATTTCAGAAAGCACCTCGTTACGAGAAAGTGCCGACGGAGTAGAAAAATGGGAAGGATCCTCTTTGTCCTGCCTAAAGATGTGATCTCTCCAAGCAGTCACATGAGGCTGCGTCCCGTCCCTGTCCTTCTTCTGCATATAGTAGTGATGACTTGCTACTTCTTTGAAGACAGCCATCATCTCATCAGCTTTGTCTCCCAAGACCTGGAATTCTTCATTGGTCGGGAAGTACTCCTCGTAAGGCTCCGATCCCCAGGGAAGTTTTGATACCTCGTACATCTCATGAAGTGCGAGCCCTGGCTCCCCCACTGGAGTGAAGAAGGTCCCGGTATGGGTATCAAACATCTCCAAAAGCGCAAGGAACATGTGTCTATTAATCTCTACACCCGCCTGAGTGGCACGGATCGCAGCGGTCAGCCCAATCTCTTCGAGCTCAGTCTGAAATCGCGACAGGATCCAGTGTGTCAGTTTGTCCCATTTTGAAACATAATGACACCAACCCTCTACCCGAAATTCTCCATTGGGGTATGATTGTTCCATCAACAACATGCGACGAGCAAAAGTCGAGGCACCCAAGGCAAAAGTATTAACGGGAACATCGCTATAAATACTCCCAGGACGAAGAGTCCGCCAGGTATAAGAGGTACCAGCTCGCGAGGCGGCCAGAGTATCCCTCTGATCAGAAGAATAATCAATTCTGATGACGCCTGCGACCGCTCCTCCCTGAGATGGAGTAATGTCCCAGGACATCCTCCTTTTGGAAGCAAGACGACAGAAAGCTAACAAAGGCCACTGACGTTCAAGCTGCCTGACGGTCATATGCACACCCCTGGCTGTAAAAAACTAGTCTTCTTTGACCTTTAGCACCTTGGCTTCAGTAGAAGAAAGGCGGTCTCCGTACAGGAACTCAGGCTTTAAGAAGGTCACTTTATCGGAAGTGGCAGATTTCAGAACGCCACGTTCCATCATTCGTTTGAGGAACCCGTGATGTTGGTCCCAAATTTGAGCCATTCTTTCGGGATGCTGATCCAGCATAATAGCCGCTTGAGCAGGGTTTATCACCTCTTCATCATAATCTACTCCCATCTGGCAGAGCGCGGTGTCCAGGAGCACTTCGTTCAAGAGCGGGATAGTCATCGACACTGACAAAAATGCAAAGATATCGTCAAAAGCGCATATCGAGCGCATCTGAAAAAGAAGCCTCGGTGCATCATCAGGGTCTAAACCCATGCGCGTCAGCGGTAGAGCCTCGGCGCATCATCAGGGTCTAAACCCATGTGCGTCAGCGGTAGAGCCTCGGCGCATCATCAGGATTTAAACCCATGCGTGTCAGCGGTAGGGCCTCGGCACATCATCAGGGTACAAAACCCATGCGCGTCAGCAACTAAAACCTCGGTGCATGATAAAGGCCTGAGCCTATGCACGTCGGTGGAAAAGATCTCAATACATCATCAGGACTCAAAGTCCATATACGTTGGAAAATAAGAACGAGACACTAAAGCTCACCGACTACCGCCGGCCAAACTTCGACAGGCGGGCGAGTAATGTCACTCACGACAGCCTCTACAGGCTCCTTCTCTTTTCCCTTTCCTTTGCCGGCACCGTCGCGAGAAGTCTTGGGAGCCATCTTTCAAAGAGGAAGGAGTTAGGGTTTTGAAGAAAGAACTCTAAAGGAGGCAAAGGCACAGAGCAGAAGAGCTCTCTCTCTCTCCACCTCTCACCTATTTATAGGCCGTGGTCGCACGCGTGAACCGATGACGAGTGATCTCAGCCGTCGCCTCGGGTCTTGTGAAGATAACAGCAGATAAAACCAAAAGATCATCATTAATCTTTTCGGTTACCGAGGCATTATCATTAAATGAGAAGAGCATACGGCTGAACAGGCATGCGCCCCAACAGTCATGCGCCCTGATCGCCATGCTTCTTATTCAAAGTATTCCAAAACTTATTCAAAAGTTTTGAAAACTTTGAAGGGGGTCTTGTAGAAGCATAGAATTTCACAACCAGAAAGACCATGCGCCAGACACTACATGCGCCAGAACCCAAACAGCAAAGTCAATAGCCATAGACATTTGAAGAAGACTTTTTATTTATATATAAAAGTCTATTATATGTCTAGAAAAGGTTGTACAAAGGAGAATTTCTACAAAGGAAAGATCCTAAGTCTACACCCAGCGGCCACCATACGCCTCCAGATAGGCGCAGCAGCCACCATGCACCTTCAGATAGGCGCAGCAGTCACCATGCGCTGCCAGTTAGGCGCAGCAGATGTCATGCGCCTTCAACCAAGCGCATCCTGCCATCTCTTCAGCAGCTCAGTTATGTGCATCCAGCTCAGTTATGTGCATCCCATCAGCAGCCCAGTTATGTGCCGCTCTTCCAGCCAGGCTCACCTAATAAATGCTTCGACTAAACAAAGCATTTAACCCTCTGGCTGGAACCAAGGAAGAGAAGAGCACCGCAAATTTGTGGCCAGGAGAGGCTTCGGAAGAGCCTCCAAAGACCAAGGAAGACCGTAATCAAAATATGGCTAAAGGAGCAGCTTTCAGAGTGGGCGACACCCACTTTGAAGGAAGAGAGAGCCTAGCACCGCCATTCCGATCTACGGCTCTTCCGGAACAACGGAGACGAGGCCCGAGCATCCCCGTCTTTGGATGCAACAGGCACCTTCCGCCCGCCTCGGAAGCCCTCGACTCCGTTTTTTGGATGTAACAGTCACCTTCAAAAGCATCAATGACGACATGGCGTCTCATCTTTACCCTCGGGAGCACTTCGTCAACAGAGTGCACCCGAATACTCAAGTTCATATCGGAAGTACGTGGGGGAATGAGAAGCAAATCTTCTCTCCATGCCACTATTTATAGGCCGGGCAGATCAAACCCACGTGCCAAGTGGATGGCTCTCCGAGTTCCGAGCAATGAACTCACATTAGATGGATGAACCGGATGCCTCGACTTCAGCCAAACGGCTATTTAAAGGCACTCGAGAAGCGAAACAGCCGCGTCATTAAAGACGTGTCGAATGCGCCGGCTGGACAGCGCATCACACCCCTTCAAATATCAAGCGCCTCCAACAGATGCACCCTGTACCGAGCGCATCACAGGGGATGCGCCCCCATATGTCCCCATACGCTTAGTGGAACGTCAACTGACGCGCCCACTCAGCTGTCCATCGAATGTCACCAACATTAAATGCTGAACTGACAGAGTTGGCAGCACGCCTTCCCAAGTCTGAACAGTTGACAGCTTTTACAAAAAATGAAGCGTCCATAACGTCAGCAACATCATGACTTTACTTCGACGGCTACAGCCACGTGGCCACTCAACCGCCCGTATGTGCCTCCGCAGCCATGCGCCCAAATCCGCATGCGCCTCAAAAGCCATGCGCCTCAGACCCTTCACTGATCCCTAAAGACAGAAGAAGAGTCTCCAGTTGAAGCTTTGCATGCGCCTCAAGAGCCATGCGCCCCAGACTGATTTCTGATCCCGAAAGACAGAAGGAAAGTCGCTCGCATGCGTCTCAAAAGCCATGTGCCCAGAACGGCTCGTGACTCCTAAAGGTCACGAGCCAAAATCTCATCATGCACCTAATCCAAGGCGCATCCCACCAAATCACCCCCCCATCAGATCCGAGATCTCCGAGCCATGAGTCGACGACACATGTCCTTTGACTCAACTCATCCAAGATTTCAGCAACAGAAAGATCTTCTCCTCTGCTACGTGCCGGCTCACAACAGCAGTATGAAGAATTCAATCCCTCAATCAGGGCGCATCGTCCATGTGCCTCCATCAGCAGTCTCCACGTGGCGTCCCCACATACCGGCGCATCCTACATATGCGCGCATGAGCAGCCAACCTGCTCAGCTATAAATAGAGGGATCATTTCCTTCTTACACACACAGATACATATACGAACAAGATAGACAGATATCACCAGAGAGGCAGATACAGACACTCAACGTCTTCCTCCTCTCAGCAAGCTCCAGCACCCAGAGCAATCTACACCTTCAGAGAACCGATAACCGTCGTCAGCCCGTCAACGGAGTCAACGCATTACCACTCGCTCCATTGGCACTTAGGACCCAGATTAAACAAAAGTGTACTCCTAGGACTACATCTAAGTCCTATATTGTAACACTGTTCTGTTTGTATTAAGATTTGTAATCAAACAATTTTAATGGCAAACAGTCTAGTCTGCCATTTCGGTTACATGACTGTACCGAACGGGCCTACAATATAGGATTAGAATCTAGGAATCTCATCCACATACTTGATCACCTTCCTTGACCTTCCTTGATTTCCATATTCCGACTCCCGTGGCTTCCCTTGATTTTGGTATCTTGCTTGAACTCTTTCTACCAACATCCTATCATCTCGTGCTTAAACATGGTTAGAAAGGTGACTACACTACTATATACTTATTGGTCAACCCTATGGCTAGAAGGATTATATTGACAAATAATATCCATTGAGGTTATATTTGAGTATAAAGGCATTTATTTTCCTAGAAATATGATCTTAAGGATTAGTTAATTTCAAGTTGGGTAGTAGCATATTACCGCCTTCAAAGGATAGTTAGAATTTTATTTTGTTACTACAAGGTGGTATACACAAGAGGATAGCTAGATCGAGAAAACAAAATTTTGATTTACGATTTTTTTTGAAATGGTGAATTGGTTATGATTTATTAGGGATATGAAATCAATTTGAAAAATATCTTGAGTTTTTATATTGTGACGCATGATTTACGGTTAACTTTAAAAGTTTGGATTGTAATATTATAAAGTTTATCTCGAAATTATTTAAAGAGTTTTAATTATGATTTTTTGACAACTAGAGAAGACGAAAGTTTAATTTGAGAGAGCTAGAGGTTTAAAATTGAGTCGTACGATTTATAAGTTTATTTAAATTTTGAGTTGAAGAAATGATGGTAAAATTTTGTTTAAATACTTGGAGGATATGAAAGCGACTTTGAAGAAAAGATTTAAATTTTAAATTGTGTCATATGATCTATGATTTAAAAAGTTAATTAGATTTCAAGTTTAAAAGCCTTGATTATGGATATTTAAATTTTGGAAAAAAAAGATTTAAATTGAGTTACATGATTGCGATTGATAAAATGGGCTAAGAGTTTATCTCGAGGTACATTTGAGAATTAAAATTTTTTAAAAGTGATGGCTTATTATGAAAATTTAGTTGTTGTCACGCCCCAGAACCAGAATACTGGAGAGCGGGGGCAGACATAGCCAGCTATGTATAAAGGAATGGAATCCACACCGCTATACGGTCACGGCTGTCTAGATATGTGAGGGTTTATCTACAAGCCATCAGTCTCTTAAGGTCAAGAACAAGCCTAGTGTCTCAATCACAAGAAAGCAAATAAATATTACAAGATTTAAGATCACCAAATATACAATAGTAAGGCATCCCAAACATTACATATTCGGCTGATCATGAAGCTAGTCGTTACAAAATGTGAGGACTAGCAAGAGTTTCAGTCATACATGATCAACCCTAGGTTGCCAATCATGTTACAGCTCGTAGGCAGACAGTAAGTAAAAATGTACACGAGCTAACATTGGCTTGGCGGCTAAACGCCTCAAAAGAATATTTTTACAAGGGAGTGGAAGAGCAAAATAAAACCCACTCGTTGCCGGGATTCCTTCTAGTGTTCACCATCTGGCTGGAAGGCAGGTAGATCCTTTGCTGCTGCTCCGGTATCTGGCCATACAAAACCAGCTGGGTCAGACCCCAGAAAGAGTAAGTGCCACAAAGGAGGCTTCACTTAAGAACTAAAGCCAACAAATCATTAGCATTCAACATGTAAGAAAACAACAATAAATAACACAGATTGAGGTTTGTGCACTACCAATGCACTTATCCCAATCAGAGAAAATGATTAAGTAAAGCATCATGACATAAGATAACTGGATAATCATGCTAAATAAATATAGCTGGGCAATATATGAAGAGAAGACGAAGGTACTATTCCGGAAGCCAGGTTACAATCCTTAAACCAAATAAGGATCGAGATTGTAATCCTTCGCCTGAACAGAACTTAGTCTCTGATCATTTATTGCTAAAGGTGACAATCATTAAGGTAAAAAGGAGAGAGTACAATGATAAAAGTGACAATGAAGAGTACAATACGCTAGAGTGACAATAGAGTACAATCGTTATAGTGACAATCTGGAGTGACCATCATTCAATCATTCTGGTACAATCTTGCAATCAATCAATTCTAGACAATACTATACTGGACTAGACTCCATCCAATCAATCACGGCCAATCATTGCCTAAGGCTTTCTACATTAACTAACTAGGGTTATCACAATCCTAGTTACTAGCAAGATGCAATGAGATGCTCCAAGTAGCCACAGGCCCTGCAGCTATCCAGGTTATCCAGGCAATCATTATAGTGACAATTTAGAGAGTACAATGCATTAGGGTGACAATAGAGTTCAATCATTTAAGTGACAATAGTGGGTGTCCCACATAACAGTGGGCTAAAAATGTGCCCTACTCGTCGGCAGAATACAAGTCCAAACATTTGTGGCCGGGATAACTGGATCGCCTGTAACTGGGGAACATCTCTTCATGTCTAGTGAATTATACTAGTCATTAACCTTAGTCCATTTCAGTAGGTACTCCTGACCGTGGTACTCAGGAGTCCCCTCCTAGACATGATACAAGACAGGACTGGATTATTTGTACAAGCACAATCGTCCACGGTGTCCAGGTTACTTATACAGGTCAGGTCATGTCAGGTAGCCGTCGCAACAGCTTATCAAGATATATCATGCCAGGTTATCATGCCAAGTGTACTTGTCAGGAGTGCGCCACGGCGGGCCACTATCAGGTCATGTCAGGTTACTTGTCAAGAGTGCACCACTACGGGTCACTATCGTGTCATACTCAGGTATCATTCCAAACATCTTAAACAAATCCAAGATTATCAAGTTCATGACAAAAGGCGTAAGGATATAAAATGAGTACAAAAATCATAAAAAGGGGAATATGGGGACATAATGCGCCCAAGGGGGGAGCAAGGGGTACAATGGCCAACAAGTGGCATTAGCCAAGTTGCGCCAGGGTAAGTAGGGTCAGGTCCAGTTGTGCCTAAACATCAGGTTGTGCCTGAGTCAGACTGCGCTCAAGTCAGGCTATGCTCAAGTCAGGCTACGCTCAAGTCAGGCTACGCTCAAGTCAGGCTACGCTCAAGTCAGCGTATGCAAGACATACGTCTCCAAAAGGCAGCGTATGTACTCCATACGACTCATCTTCAAGGCAGCGTATGAGGTCCACACGACTCCTTGTCAAGGCAGCGTATGCAAGACATACGCCTCCAAAAGGCAGCGTATGAGTCAGACTGTGCTGCGCTAAAGAGCGCGCGCAGCTCAGTGGCACAAGCTAAAAAGCTCGCGCACACTGCTCACTGTCTTCTCCAAATCAGCAAGAACTCCATGGTTTGAACCCAAAGCTTCAAAAGTCCATAACTTGGTCAAAACAAATCCAAATCCAACTTTTCAAAGGTCAAAATTGGGTAGAATAAAATTCTCTACAATATGGAGCCATCAAAACTTGAAAACAAAGAAGTTTGATAGATCAAAACCACCAAAATCTGAAAATAACTAATTTCTAGATCTACAAAAATTAAAGCCTAAAAATGGAAAATGACAAGTTCTAATGTGTCTTAGAAACATGAGGAGAAGCTAATGAAACAATAAAAATGGGCTCTCTTGTAGAAGCAAGTTGCACTTGCCTAGACCTCTCTCTTCTCTCTCTGGTAGGTGAAGGGAGTAAATGGAAGAAGAAGAAGAAGAAGAGATTAATGAAGAGAGAGAAGAAGAATAGGTAATAAATATGAGTGGTGGTGGTAGGTAGGGGGTTCACCCCTTAGTTCATGATGAACCAAGAGCAATCCCAAACCGAACCAAGCCAACCCAAACCAAGAATAAACCAAGCCCAGGGAGGAAATTAAGCAAGGAAATCATGCAATACAAGAATAAATACGTACACGTATTCCAGAAATACGTAATACGAACCACAGACATTACAGTTGTGCTGCATTAGATATGATGAAGGTTATTTGGAATTTATTTAAAGGAAATTAAACTTAATGTTATGATTAAATAACTGACGGAGTATCTTGAGATTTTATTTCGAAACGGTTGAGGAACTTGAGATGTGAAATTAGATCATATATTGGTAGAGAACCAAGGAGCAAGCAAGTCACCCTAATGTGATACAAGTATTCCTCATTAATTGCCATGATATTTGTATGTACTCGAGTGTAGTTAAGTCATCTGCCAAACTATGTGAAGATATCTCAATCTTGACTCACTCGACATTCCCTCAAATCTAGATTTTATCGTGACTATCTAACCATTTATAAAGAAATGATTAGATTGTTCCTTGATCATACACCATCTAAGTGGCTATCATATCCCTAGAAACTGTACCCCTAATTTATTTTACCTTGGTTTGTTAGAATCTAAGTTATCTTTATTTCATGCTTTAGCTCGGTCATTTATTTTGTTCGTTAATCATTATCTCATTAACTCCCACTTTCTACTTTAAGTTCCTTTGGTGTCCCTATCGTGACTTTGATATTTGGAGCACAACACTAAACTTTTCCTTTCCACAAATTTTACATGCAAGACCTAGATGAGCCCACCTTCATGTAGGTATATCATGTGCCACTAAAACACGTCTCCTTGTACTCTAATTTCATGTTACGACTTTCGGGTCAAAAAGACTGAACTCTAATTCCTACCGTGAAACCAATATACTTTTTAATTATAGATGAGACTCAACCTCGAGTCAATTCGTTTGATCCGATATAATCATGTTCTCCTTAAAATGCTTAACCTTGTGGTATTTTGATTGCTTGACTCATTGTTCCATCACACCACTAGTATACCTCTTGTAAGTTGGGTAGAATACCTCACCACCTAACGAACCATTATCCTTGTGTACCATATTGATAGCTTCACTTAGACCATAGAATTTACTGGACCCTAACTTATCTAGTAAACCAAGCCGACTGCATAGGCCTAAATTTCGGACGGAACTTAGATTTTATAAGATCTTGGACTATTTGATTCTTTCACCATTACCCTTTACTTATAATTTTATCTACCTATGAGGCTAAAATAGCTTAGTTTTGCAAGCTTATTCCTTATCAAGCTTGTTTGTGACATGTTTATTGTGGGCACCCACTAATACATTGTCTAATCAGAACCGGTGCATGATGGTCTGATCAACCCAGTGCACTTTGGTTCGCTTTTCATATATTATTCCACGCGGATGGAGACATAGTCAAACTTGCCCTAGAGTCTCATCCGCGACTGCCTTGATAATTCTACTTGAAATTTTTCCATCATCTTTGAACCACGTATTCGTATTCGAAAATACCATCCTTGAACTCTATATTGCATTCGCCTTCACCTACTCTAGAAGAGCGAAGATGCTTGTACTTGAATTCCCTCTAGCCGATCCTATCGATTATGACCATTACCGTTCCATGTGACTATATCCACGTCTTAACTAATCGTCTATTTTTTCTTGGCCCTATAATTACTATCGTGACCTTCTAATCGCTTAAGATTAGGAGTGACCCTAATCACTCCCTTAATCAACCGGCTCTCAAGAAACCCTATTTTAAGGCCTCTAATCTATTCCCTCTAGTTACCCCGCTAACCTTTACCCCATGTTCTAACTTTAAACCTTGCTCATTTTTTTGCGTTAACCCATGATTATTCTCGCCGTTATGGAAATCAAGACTTCCTAATCCATCCTTCGTTGAGCGTTGTGAATTTAAATTGTCTTCTCACCCCTGTAATACTTCTTAATTTTGATGACGAAATTCTTTTATGTTGGGTAGGATGTAAACCCCCTAAATTTCTACTTTTAAATTTTTTTATAAATTAAGTATTTAAATTTTTATTTGGTAATTGTACGTCGCATAGTCGTATTACACGTCGCGTACGAATTCGCATTTTCGTATGTCTCGTCGAGTGCGAATATGTGCGAGATACATATTTTTGCAAAAACAATTTTATTAGAGATTTTATTTATATAGAAGAATTTGTAGTTTCCAAAACAATATGATAAATATTTTTATTTTGTATGAAAGAGTTATTTTATTCGTCATTTAAAAATGGATAGTGATTTGGAAAATTTTGGTTATATATTCTAGATGTTGGCAGAATTTGAAATTGTATAGTAACATATGTTGTTATTTATAAAAAGCTACTTTATGATTTGATATTTAAGGAATTACTTTGATTTTTGAAATTTAATTAATACTATATTTTAATATTTATGGAAATGACATTTAAGATTTTGTTTATCAAATATTTGAGTTATTTTTATAATTTAAATGTGGAAGAGATTTTATTTTAAATAGGCATTTAATTTAAAGAGAAGTTTATCTAGATTGATTTGGAATTAAATCGATTTAAATTAATAGGAGATTTATCTAATTAGGATTTAAATCATCCCAATCCTTGTCCAACTGGGAATTCCCACCTCCTATAAAAGGAGAGGTACTCCTCCAGAAATTTTCCATCCACAGCAGATGTGTATCGTGTCAGTGACACGTATTCTTATTCCAAGTTTACATTTACAAGTCGTCATCACCGTGTCGGACACACCCGACAATACATCTCCTACTCCTATCTGCCATTCTTCCGACATCACCACCGTCGTCACCTCTGTCATCATCCCCTTCGTCTCCCCATCGAGCGAAGCCACCAGCAACCACCACCATGTTCTTCCCGACAACTCCCCAATACCAACCATCCCGGCCGACACCAACCCGAACACCATCGCAGACCCGACACTCCCATCCACCTCTACCAAACACACCACCACCGTCGCCCATCTCTGCCATACCCTCACAACAAATAAGTCGACCACCAACCACCATCATCGACCGCCTCTGCCTCCGGCAACCCCCATAACCACCAAAATCCGCAAAATTTCCAAATAAAAGAGAACTGAAACCTCACCTCAGATCTGTCGCCCGACCGGCGGCTACTGTCGCTCCTCCGCGCAGCGCCCCGGCTGCCCCACCGTCCTGACGGGAAGCCACCGCGCTGTCAAGCGTCGGGGCCAGCGCTCTGCGCCTCCTACAGCTAACCGATGTGTCGTGCCTCCTCCGAATCCGCCTCCTTTACCATCGAAGCACCGCCACCGCGTCGTGATCGCCCAGATCTGCCGCACCCCGACTATCGACAGCCTCCGTAGTTTCGTGCCTCATCGCAAAAATCTGCCGCCACCTACGTCGCCACTCTCATCAGACCCCTCCGCCGCTCGGTCGGGTCCGGATCCCCTCTTCCAGCGACGAGGACCCGACGCGCCGCTCGTCCGCGCCTCCCATCTCCGTCCATCGGCACCCAAAACAGTCGCCACCTCCGCCTCGCGTGCTCCCGTGCCGGCGACCCGCCTCCAGCTTCGCCGTCGCGCGCGTCGTTCCCTCTGTCCGCCTCCGGCGAGCCCCACACCTCGCGCTGGTCGAACCCCCTGCCGCCGCTCCGGGCTCCGACTCAGTCGCTCCGCAGCGCGAGAACTCCGCTGGACCGTCGGCGTCAGCCTTCCACCCTCGGCGTCGACCACTCCTCCGCAAGCCGGCGCCCGACCCCCGAGCTCCGCCGACCCCTCCTCGGTAAAACCCCCTTTCTCCCTCTCTCTCTCTCTCTCCACTCCCTTACTTTCTTTCCTCTTCACTTAGTGTAATAAAGAACAGCAGATGCTGTATTTATTATTATTATTATTATTATTATTATTATTATTATTATTATTATTATTATTATTATTATTATGACTATTATTATTAATATTATTACTATTAGTATTATTATTATTATTACTATTATTATTATTATTATTATCATTGTTATTATTTTTGTTATTATTATTATTTTTATTAAGGATATCATTTTCTTATTTAATAGAAACTAGAAATGAATAGGTATAAATATTTACAAATATGTATAAAAATATGGGTTATCATTTTTTAGTATTAATTTCTTATACAAATTTTGTTGACTAAAATATATAGTAGCTTTCAAAATTATAAAATGTATTCTAGTATTCTTAATTATCAAATAAACAAAAAAAATGATTATTCTATCTTTTTGCAAACAGAGAATTTTGCCTAAAACGGTTTTTGGATTTCAAGTATTTACCAAAATTATTTTTACTAGCAAATATGATTTCTAAAGTATTACAAATATCACTTTCTAAATAGGGTAATTATTCGTTTACTCCCAAACTCCCTTTCATTATCGTCGTTGACCACGACTACTCACACGTTTCTATTTTCTCGCAAATTTAGGCCATGTTCGCATGGACCTCGGCTATTGGACAGAACATGACATCTCGAACATTGTACCACCGAACGACACACCAGGTAAGACACCTTGCCTTTACTGTTTAAATATTTGCTCAATATCATGCATGCTTTTTTTTTATGTTGTTCTTTCAAAATTTTATATATATACAAATTATTATGTCTTATGCAATTGGCTTAGAGTTAAGGGACTACCGTCAAATTTATTGTGTCTCATTGACTTGTCACGATGGTACACGAGTTGTGTGTGAGAGTTGTGAGTATCATATAGAGGTCACTTGCGTGTGGGCTGATCCCCCGTGCGCATGCATAGAAATAACTGTCAAATAGATGCATGATTAGAAGACTTGACAGTTATCTATATTAAAACAGTGTGATAGAAACGACACGTATTTGTGTGTCATAGTTACGACACACGTATAGTATCATTGGGGGGAGGGGACAGCTACTAGCGTAGGGGCTACTTTTATTTTACACATTTGGGAGATAGTGTCTCGGATGAGCGCTACGTGTTACCCGATCGATAGTGTCTCGGATGAGCGCTACTTGTTGGCCACTCTTTATTACATGCTTGAGACAGCCCCCGCGTAGAACGTTGTCCTCTAAATTACAATCCACATAGAATGGTTAGGAACCTTTACGCATGTATATTTTCTATTGAGCTCTTACTATTCAGTTTATGGCATAATATTATGTGTCTTGTTACGTCCCTCTGAGGACCTGGTTTTTCCCCAGGTGTGTGTTCATGTTTTCTGCAGGTGTTCTAGCCAAGGCCGTGGTCTTCTCCATTCCTTTGAAGACAATTGCGCTTGGTTCATTTTATCATTTTGTCGATCGCTTTCTTGTACATTTATATCATTGAGATAGTTGGTAGTAGACTTTATCTCCGTCCAACGATTGTATCATAAATGTTCAAGTTGAATTTTTCTATTATTATTCTTTTCGTTGTGGATGAGATTTAGTTTGTATTGGAATACTACATTATACAGCTTATGTATACATACGAGTCTTCGTATATTGGAGTAGACATCGTATGTATATAGCTGGCATGATACGTACCTAGTCTCAAGTATTTGGGACTGGGGCGTTACATGTTTTTGTGGTGGCCCATGCAGGTCTAGTCTGCCATTTCGGTTACATGACTGTACCGAACGGGCCTTGTAATACCTGTGGTTTATATTACGTATTTCTGGAATACGTGTACGTATTTATTCTTGTATTGCATGATTTTTTGTTTAGTTTTCTTCATGGCTTGGCTTGGTTTATTCCTGGTTCGGGTTGGTTGGTTCGACTTGGCTTGGTTTTGATTGGGTTCATGATGAACCCAAGGTGAACCCCTACCTACCACCACCATTTGTATTTATTAGCCCTCTTCATTCTCTCTCTTCATTATTCATCTTCTTCTTCCTCATTTACTCCCTTCACCTACCAAAGAGAGAAGAGAGAGGTCTAGGCAAGTGCAACTTGCTTCCACAAGAGAGCTCATTTTTATTGTTCCATTAGCTTCTCCTCATGTTTCTGAGACACATTAGAACTTGTCATTTTCCATTTTGAGGCTTTAATTTTGTAGATCTAGGAATTAGTTATTTTCGGATTTTGGTGGTTTTGATCTATCAAACTTCTTTGTTTTCAAGTTTTGATGGTTCCATGTTGTAGAGAATTTTATTCTACCTAATTTTAACCTTTGAAAAGTTAGATTTGGACTTATTTTGACCAAGTTATGGACTTTTGAAGCTTTGGGTTCAACCATGGAGTTCCTGCTAATTTGGAGAAGACAATGAGCAGTTCACGAGCTTTTTAGCTTATGCCACTGAGTTGCGTGCGCTCTTTAGCGCAGCGCAGTCCCCATACGCTGCCTTTTGGGAGCGTATGACTCGCATACGCTCGCTTGCTTGACAAGGAGTCGTATAGACCCCATACGCTGCCTTTTTGGAAGCGTATGACTCGCATACGCTCGCTTGCTTGACAAGGAGTCGTATGGACCCCATATGCTGCCTTTTTGGAGCGTATGTCTCGCATACGCTCGCTTGCTTGACAAGGAGTCGTATGGAGTACATACACTGCCTTTTGGAAGCGTATGACTCGCATACGCTCGCTTGCTTGACAAGGAGTCGTATGGAGTACATACGCTGCCTTTTGGAAGCGTATAACTTACATACGCCTGACCTGAGCGTGGCTTGACCTGAGCGTGGCTTGACCTGAGCGTGGCTTGACCTGAGCGTAGGTTGGCCTGAGCGTACGACTTTTGCACTAAGCGTATGGCCTTTGGCTAACTTGGTCTTAAGTCAGCGTGTCAGTTTGGTTTTATTTTCCTTAAGCTTGGCTCTTCTATAGCCCTGTCTATTGATATTTTATTAGATATTTTACGTCCATTTTATATCCTTATGCCTTTTTGTCCTGAACTTGATAATCACGAATTTATGTAATATGTATGGAAAGGATAACTGAGCCTGACACGATAGTGACTCATAGTAGTACACTCCTGACATGAGTAACCTGACATGACCTGATAGTGGCCGTCGTGGCGCACTCCTGACTAGTACACTTGACCTGATAACCTGACATGTTATATCTTGATAAGCTGTTGCGACGGCTACTTGACATGACATGACCTGTATAATAACCTGGACACCGTGGGCGATTGTGCTTGTATAAATAAACCAGTCCTGTCTTACATCATGCCTAGGATGGGACTCCTGAGTACCACGGTCAGGAGTACCTACTAAAATGGACTAAGGTTAATAACTAGATTAATACATTAGTCATGAAGAGATTTTCCAGCTACAGGCAATCCTGTTACCTGGGCACGCCTTGGGATCTATAGCCTGCCGTCGAGTAGGGCACATTTCCAGCACACTGTCATGTGTTGCACCCTTCAAGCTACCTAAGGGTACATTCGTTTCCTGGACGATGTACCCATCTGAATTCAACTCTAATCTTTTAACCCGGATAACCTGGATGGTCTGCATGGCTTGTGGCTGTGGAATAATCTTACTGCATCTTGTTAGTAATTAGGCTTGTGACAACCCTAGTTAGTTAAAGTATCAAGCCGTAATTCTTGCTTGGCCGTGAAATGATTGGATGGAGTATAACCAGTCTAGTCTTGTCCTGATCCTGTTCCAGATTATTGAATGACCAGAATGCTTGTATTTATTTTACCGATAAATGGTGAGAATTCCAAGTTCTGTTCAGACGAAGGGTTACAACCCCGGTCCTTGTTTGGTTTACGGGTTGTAACCTGGTTATCTGAATAGTTCCATGGTTATCTCGTCGTATATCATCCTGGTGTATTTCTTTATTTCCAGTTCTTACTTTTATTCATATCTTGTGCTGATTGCTGGTTTTAGTTCTTAAGTGAAGCCTTCTTTGTGGCACTTGCTCTTTCTGGGGTCTGACCCAGCTGGTTTTGTATGGCCAGATTTCGGAGCAGCTCCAGAGGATCTACCGACCTTCCTGCCAGATGGTGAACACTAGACGGAACCCTAGCAACGAGTGGGTTATTTTTGGCTCTCCTACGCTATTGTAAAAATATTCTTTTGAGGCGTTTAGCCGACGAGCACCTGTTTAGCTCGATTGTACTTACTTACTGTCTGCCTACGGGCTGTAACATGATTAACAGATCCTAGGGTTGATCATGTATGACTAAACTCTTGCTAGTCCTGACATTTTGTAACGACTAGCTTCATGATCAACTGAATATGTAATGTTTGGGACGCCTTACTATTGTATATTTAATGATCATACATCTTGTGACTTTTACTTACTTGCTTGTGATTGAGACACTAGGCTTGTTCATGACCTTAAGAGGCTGTTGGCTTGTAGATAAATCCTCATGTATCTAGACAGTCGTGACCGTATAGCGAGATGGATTCCATTTCATATACGTAGCTGGCTATGTCTGCCTTCGCTCTCCAGTATTCTGGTTCTGGGGCGTGACATGGTTTAAGTGGTGGCCCATGCAGGTCTTGTAAATCAAGATATGTGAGGGTTTACCGAATAGATGTCTCAATCAGTATTCGTACTTGATCTCTGCTCGTATCTTCTGAATCCCTAGATTCTTGTCCTGATCATATGCTTGTATCGTTGATCTGTCCTGGTCCTTCCTTATTGTTCCCTATCTCGTCTTCTTCAGCGGCATTGTTCGTGGTCCTACCGACCAGCAAGGCGGAGCACCTCCCGCGGACCAGCAGCAACCTGAAGATCAAGCCCAGCATTCCGAAGTAGCCTCCAGAGTCGTGCCTTCTGGCGGAGAGCCACCAGTCCAGCCAGTTCAACCTGTAGAACATGATGACGGTACTTTGGTAGGACTCGTCAGGACCTTGATAGCTTCCCAAGATCGGCGTGGAGATGCCTTGCACCAGGCAGTGACGGATGCTTTGACCCGGGGTGGTCATCAGGGTAACAACGCGGCCAACAGCTTCAAGCGCTTGAACCCTCCATTCTTCGACGGTAGTGAAGATGCTATCGCAGCAGATGCATGGTTTCAGGACACGGAGGTGATTCTAGAAGCAGCCAGGACCCCAGAGAACGAGAATGTGGCCGTTGTACACCTGCAGTTGTTAGATCTTACCCGCAGCTGGTGGGCAGCGCAGGCCGTTGGATTAGCAGCACCCATTGCTTGGGCAGTATTCAGAGAGAGATTCCAGACCAAGTATTTCGATGCCGTGGCTCGGTATGATCTGCAGACGAGGTTTACCAATCTGAAGCAAGGAGGCAGGACGGTCGACGGATATGCGGCCGAGTTTTCCAGACTCAGTCGGTTTGCTCCCACTTTGGTGGCAACCGAATATGATAGAGCCCAGCGGTTCCAGCAGGGACTTTATCTGGAGATCTTGTTGACAGTAGAGCAATTTGAGCATCAGACTTTTGATGCAGTCTTGAGAGCAGCTAGGAGACATGAGTATACCTTCCAGAGGATTGTGGATAGGGCCGGAGGTCGGAAGAGATCTTACGGCCAGATGAATCAGTCTTCAGCACCAGCCCCGGCAGCCAGGGCTTTGACTATTGGAGCTCCGAGGCGAGCGACCTCAGTAACGTCGGTTCAGCGTTCAACTCCGACGCACCCTCAGCAGCAGAAGCAGAAGCAATCTTCCGCAGTGGGTTGTTCTCATTGTGGGAAGCCAGGCCATGTGGTGGCAGAATGTCGCAGGGCACAGGGATTGTGTCTGGCTTGTGGAGCACCAGACCATAGGGTTGGATCCTGCCCGAATAGGGGTGGTTCATCATCGTCCAACCTTTCTAGCTCTTCGGTGAGAGGACCAGCTCCGGTCCAGCAGCAGCAGTATCCATTGCCGTGGTCCTTGCCGCTTCAGACCCAAGTGTTCCAGCAGCAGAACCTCCAGCAGTATGCACAAGCCCAGGCCCAGAGTCAGAATAGGCAGCGAGGATTTCAGCAGAGGGGACCAGCACCCCGAGGGTACGGTCAGGCTATGGTGATGACCGTGGAGGAAGGATTGGCACCATGAGAGGTAGTGGCAGGTACTATTCTCGTCAACACCTTTCCAGCTTCAGCTTTATTTGATTCTGGTGCATCGTATTCATTTATGTCTGTACTATTCGCGACACGGGTAGGATTGGAGCCCGAGTCATTATCAGTAAGGCTTAATATACTTACTGGTAACGGACTTGTGGGAGTAGATAGAGTGTTTTTCTCGTGTCGGATCGTAGTTAGTGGTAGAGAATTCTCCGCTAGATTGATAGAGTTCCCGATGGCCGATTATGATGTGGTCCTAGGGATGGATTGGTTGAGGAACCAGTATGCTAGGATAGACTGCCACATTGGCAGGGTTATTTTTAGCATTCCAGGAGAGCCGGAGTTTTTTTTCTCCCGAGGCGAAGTTGAGTCATCTCCTCCAGTATTGCGGATGGCAGTAGCAGCAGTTCAGTTGCCCAGGATAGTGGATGAGTTCCCAGATGTTTTTCCAGAAGAGCTTCCAGGTATGCCTCCGGAGCGGGAGATCGAGTTCATTATAGACTTGATTCCCGGGACAGCCCCAGTGTCAGAGAGAGTCTACAGGATGGCGCCATCAGAATTGGAGATCTTGTACAAGATGATTGAAGAGCTTAGAACCAAGGGATTCATTTGTGCTAGTGGATCGCCTTGGGGAGCCCCGATACTTCTTGTGAAAAAGAAGGATGGTACGCCCAGGTTATATGTTGATTATCGTACCTTGAACTCAGTGACAATCAAGAACAGATACCCTCTTCCGAGGATAGATGACTTGTTTGATCAACTTAAGGGGGCTTCAGTATTCTCGAAGATTAATTTGCGCTCAGGTTATCATCAGAATCAGAGAGTAGGACATCCCGAAGACAGCTTTTAGATCGAGACATGGGCATTGGGAATTCCTTGTTATGCCTTTTGGAGCAACCAATACGCCGGCAGTATTCATGGACCTCATGAATCGCATCTTCATGCCTTACTTGGATCAGTTTGTGATTGTGTTCTTGGATGACATCCTGGTCTACAGCAAGAGTGAGGTGGAGCATGAGCAGCATCTCCGTATAGTTCTTCACATCCTCAGGGAGCACCAGCTGTATGCCAAGTTCAGTAAATGCGAGTTCTGGCTCGATCGCATTTCGTACTTGGGTCATATCATCACCAGAAGAGGAGTAGAAGTGGATCCCCAAAAGATTGTGGCTATTGAGTCATGGCCAGTGCCCAGCACAGTTGCAGAAGTTCGCAGTTTTCTTGGATTGGCTGGCTATTACCGGCGATTTGTTTCAGACTTTGCTCGGATATCAGCACCATTGACCCAGTTGACCCACAAGGATGCGCAATTTGCTTGGACAGCAGAGTGTCAGAGTTCTTTTGAACAGTTGAAGCGAGGCCTGATAACAGCTCCTATTCTCACGCTTTCAGATGGAACCGGAGGATTCTCAGTGTATTGTGATGCTTCAGGCAGAGGTTTAGGATGTGTTCTGATGCAGCATGGGAAGGTAATTGCTTATGCATCACGGCAACTTCGTGATCATGAGAGGAATTACCCAACCCATGACTTGGAGCTGGCAGCAGTGGTGTTTGCACTTAAGTTGTGGAGGCACTATTTGTACGGAGATAGGGTGGAGATTTTTACCGACCACAAGAGCCTGAAGTATATTTTCACCCAGAAGGATCTTAACATGCGTCAGAGGAGGTGGCTGGAGCTTCTTGTGGATTATGATGTCAACCTGCAGTATCATCCTGGGAAGGCCAATGTTGTTGCGGATGCATTGAGCAGGAGAGCGGGAGTTTATTTTCTAACAGCGCAGCCAGAATTATTAGCCGATCTTCAGAAGATGGGTATTGAAGTTGTTCTCCCTTCCAGTGTGGCCTTGATGGCCAGTATGCAAGTTCAGTCCACTATAATCGAGAGGATTCGGATGTCGTAGTCGGCAGATTCCAAGCTTCATCGACTCAGAGCAGAGTGTGAGGCAGGACGAAGACCAGAGTTATGCATTCATGAGGATGGTACACTTCGACATGGTAATCGCCTTTGTGTACCCAGTGGAGATATCAGGCAGGAAATCATGTCAGAAGTGCACAGTTCTCAGTATTCCATCCATTCTGGCAGTACGAAGATGTACCGTGATATCCGTCAGCACTTCTGGTGGAATGGCATGAAGCGGGAGATAGCTCGGTTTGTCTCTCGGTGTTTGGTTTGCCAACAAGTTAAAGCCGAACATCAGAGACCGGCTGGACTTCTTCAGCCCTTACCGATTCCAGAATGGAAGTGGGAGCATGTGACCATGGATTTTGTGACTGGACTACCTAGATCTCCAGCTGGTAAAGATGCTATCTGGGTTATAGTTGACAGGCTCACAAAAGTGGCACACTTTCTTCCATTCAGAGTTGGTCAGTCGACGGCTCAGTTAGCAGAGATATACCTCAGGCAGATTGTCAGATTGCACGGTGTGCCAGTCAGTATCACCTCGGATCGAGATTCAAGATTTACGTCACACTTTTGGCGTAGCTTACAAGAGAGTTTGGGAACTCATCTCCAGTTCAGTTCGGCATATCACCCGTAGACAGATGGCCAGTCGGAGCGCACGATCCAGACTCTTGAAGACATGTTACGGTCTTGCACACTTGACTTCGGTGGTTCATGGGAAGATCACTTGCACCTAGTAGAATTCTCGTATAACAACAGTTTCCAGGCCAGTATCCAGATGGCACCGTTCGAGGCACTGTATGGTAGGAAGTGCAGATCCCCGCTAGCCTGGGATGATGTTGGAGAGAGACAGATGCTCGGTCCATAAATGATTGCCCAGACAGTTAAAGTGGTCAGGCGAGTCAGAGATCATCTTCGAGTTGTCCAAGATCGCCAGTGCCATTGGGCTGATTCTCATCGGCGCCCTCTCGAGTTTTCGGTCGGCGATCATGTATTCCTGAGGATTTTGCCTAACCGTGGCATCATTCGTTTCGGCGTACGGGGCAAGCTTAGTCCTAGGTATATAGGACCGTTTGACATTCTGGAGCGAGTAGGATATGTATCCTATCGTCTCGCTTTTCCATCGTCGCTAAGCGAGGTGCATAACGTGTTCCATGTATCCCAATTACGACGGTATATCCCAGACCCGAGCCACATCCTGGATCATTTGGAATTGGTTGTTGGTACCAACCTTTCGTATGAGGAGAGGCCCGTGTCTATATTGGACCGAAGAGAGAAGATCCTCAAGAACAAGACTATCAAGTTAGTTCGAATTGCTTGGGGTCATCACTCTTTGGGGGAGTCAACGTGGGAGCGTGAGGATGATATCCGATCGCGATATCCCGACTTGTTTGACTCGTGAGGTATAATATCTTTCTTATGCCTCATGCCTTCGATTCCTTGCTTGAATGAATGATTGTCTGCCTAGTTATAGCTTGCATGTGATTAATGTAGCTTGTCATTGCTCCTCTAGCCTCTTGATTAAATTCCGAGGACAGAATTCTTTTAAGGTGGGTAGAGTTGTAATGCATGTGGTTCGTATTACGTATTTCTGGAATATGTGTACGTATTTATTCTTGTATTGCATGATTCCTTGTTTAGTTTTCTTCATGGCTTAGCTTGTTTTATTCCTGGTTCGGGTTGGTTGGTTCGGCTTGGCTTGGTTTTGATTGGGTTCATGATGAACCCAAGGTGAACCCCTACCTACCACCACCATTTGTATTTATTAGCCCTCTTCATTCTCTCTCTTCATTATTCATCTTCTTCTTCCTCATTTACTCCCTTTACCTACCAAAAAGAGAAGAGAGAGGTCTAGGCAAGTGTAACTTGCTTCCACAAGAGAGCTCATTTTTATTGTTCCATTAGCTTCTCCTCATGTTTCTGAGACACATTAGAACTTGTCATTTTCCATTTTGAGGCTTTAATTTTATAGATCTAGGAATTAGTTATTTTCGGATTTTGGTGGTTTTGATCTATCAAACTTCTTTGTTTTCAAGTTTTGATGGTTCCATGTTGTAGAGAATTTTATTCTACCTAATTTTGACCTTTGAAAAGTTGGATTTGGACTTATTTTGACCAAGTTATGGACTTTTGAAGCTTTGGGTTCAACCATGGAGTTTCTGCTGATTTGGAGAAGACAATGAACAGTGCACGAGCTTTTTAGCTTGTGCCACTGAGTTGCGCGCGCTCTTTAGCGCAGCGCAGTCCCCATACGCTGCCTTTTGGGAGCGTATGACTCGCATACGCTCGCTTGCTTGACAAGGAGTTGTATGGACCCCATACGCTGCCTTTTTGGAAGCGTATGACTCGCATACGCTCGTTTGCTTGACAAGGAGTCGTATGGACCCCATACGCTGCCTTTTTGGAGCGTATGTCTCGCATACGCTCGCTTGCTTGACAAGGAGTCGTATGGAGTACATACGCTGCCTTTTGGAAGCGTATGACTCGCATATGCTCGCTTGCTTGACGAGGAGTCGTATGGAGTACATACGCTGCCTTTTGGAAGCGTATGACTTGCATACGCCTGACCTGAGCGTGGCTTGACCTGAGCGTGGCTTGACCTGAGCGTAGGTTGGCCTGAGCGTACGACTTTTGCACTGAGCGTATGGCCTTTGGCTAACTTGGTCTTAAGTCAGCGTGTCAGTTTGGTTTTATTTTCCTTAAGCTTGGCTCTTCTATAGCCCTGTCTATTGATATTTTATTAGATATTTTACGTCTATTTTATATCCTTACGCCTTTTTTGTCCTGAACTTGATAATTACGAATTTATGTAATATGTATGGAAAGGATAACTGAGCCTGACACAATAGTGACCGGTAGTGGTGCACTCCTGACATGAGTAACCTGACATGACCTGATAGTGGCCATCGTGGCGCACTCCTGACTAGTACACTTGACCTGATAACCTGACATGTTATATCTTGATAACTGTTACGACGGCTACTTGACATGACATGACCTGTATAATAACCTGGATACCGTGGGCGATTGTGCTTGTATAAATAAACCAGTCCTGTCTTGCATCATGCCTAGGATGGGACTCCTGAGTACCACGGTCAGGAGTACCTACTAAAATGGACTAAGGTTAATAACTAGATTAATACATTAGTCATGAAAAGATTTCCCAGCTACAGGCAATTCCGTTACCTGGGCACGCCTTGGGATCTGTAGCCTGCTGTCGAGTAGGACACATTTCCAGCACACTGTCATGTGTTGCACCCTTCAAGCTACCTAAGGGTACATTCGTTTCCTGGACGATGTACCCATCTGAATTCAACTCTAATCTTTTAACCCGGATAACCTGGATGGTCTGCAGGGCTTGTGGCTGTGGAATAATCTCACTGCATCTTGTTAGTAATTAGGCTTGTGACAACCCTAGTTAGTTAAAGTATCAAGCCGTAATTCTTGCTTGGCCGTGAAGTAATTGGATGGAGTATAACCAGTCTAGTCTTGCCCTGATCCTGTTCCAGATTATAGAATGACCAGAATGCTTATATTTATTTTACCGATAAATTGTGAGAATTCTAAGTTCTGTTCAGACGAAGGGTTACAACCCCGGTCCTTGTTTGGTTTACGGGTTGTAACCTGGTTATCTGAATAGTTCCATGGTTATCTCGTCGTATATCATCCTGGTGTATTTCTTTATTTCCAGTTCTTACTTTTATTCATATCTTGTGCTGATTGCTGGTTTTAGTTCTTAAGTGAAGCCTCCTTTGTGGCACTTGCTCTTTCTGGGATCTGACCCAGCTGGTTTTGTATGGCCAGATTTCGGAGCAGCTCCAGAGGATCTACCGACCTTCCTGCCAGATGGTGAACACTAGACGGAACCCTGGCAACGAGTGGGTTATTTTTGGCTCTCCCACGCTATTATAAAAATATTCTTTTGAGGCGTTTAGCCGACGAGCACCTGTTTAGCTCGATTGCACTTACTTACTGTCTGCCTACGGACTGTAACATGATTAACAGATCCTAGGGTTGATCATGTATGACTAAACTCTTGCTAGTCCTGACATTTTGTAACGACTAGCTTCATGATCAACTGAATATGTAATGTTTGGGACGCCTTACTATTGTATATTTAATGATCATACATCTTGTGACTTTTACTTACTTGCTTGTGATTGAGACACTAGGCTTGTTCATGACCTTAAGAGACTGTTGGCTTGTAGATAAACCCTCATGTATCTAGACAGCCGTGACCGTATAGCGAGATGGATTCCATTTCATATACGTAGCTGGCTATGTCTGCCCCCGCTCTCCAGTATTCTGGTTCTGGGGCGTGACAGGCCTGCAATATAGGATTAGAATCTAGGAATCTCATCCACATACTTGATCACCTTCCTTGACCTTCCTTGATTTCCATATTCCGACTCACGTGGCTTCCCTTGATTTTTGCATCTTGCTTGAACTCTTTCTACCAACACCATATCATCTCGTGCTTAAACATTGTTAGAAAGGTGACTACACTACTTTATACTTATTGGTCAACCCTATGGCTAGAAGGATTATATTGACAAATAATATCCATTGAGGTTATATTTGAGTATAAAGGCATTTATTTTCCTAGAAATATGATCTTAAGGATTAGTTAATTTCAAGTTGGGTAGTAGTATATTACCGCCTTCAAAGGATAGTTAGAATTTTATTTTGTTACTACAAGGTGGTATACACAAGAGGATAGCTAGATCGAGAAAACAAAATTTTGATTTACGATTTTTTTTGAAATGGTGAAATGGTTATGATTTATTAGGGATATGAAATCAATTTGAGAAAAATCTTGATTTTTTATGTTGTGACGCATGATTTACGGTTAACTTTAAAAGTTTGGATTGTAATATTATAAAGTTTATCTCGAAATTATTTAATGAGTTTTAATTATGATTTTTTGACAACTAGAGAAGACGAAAGTTTAATTTGAGAGAGCTTGAGGTTTAAAATTGAGTCGTACGATTTATAAGTTTATTTAAATTTTGAGTTGAAGAAATGATGGTAAAATTTTGTTTAAATACTTGGAGGATATGAAAGAGACTTTGAAGGAAAAATTTAAATTTTAAATTGTGTCATATGATCTATGATTTAAAAAGTTAATTAGATTTTAAGTTTAAAAGCCTTGATTATGGATATTTAAATTTTAGAAAAAAAAAGATTTAAATTGAGTTACATGATTGCGATTGATAAAACGGGCTAAGAGTTTATCTCGAGGTACATTTGAGAATTGAAAATTTTTAAAAGTGATGGCTTATTATAAAAATTTAGTTGTGCTGCATTAGATATGATGAAGGTTATTTGGAATTTATTTAAAGAAAATTAAACTTAATGTTATGATTAAATACTTGACGGGGTATCTTGAGATTTTATTTCGAAACGGTTGAGGAACTTGAGATGTAAAATTAGATCATATATTGGTAGAGAACCAAGGAGCAAGCAAGTCACCCTAATGGGATACAAGTATTCCTCATTAATTGCCATGATAGTTATATGTACTCGAGTGTAGTTAAGTCATCTGCCAAACTATGTGAAGATATCTCAATCTTGACTCACTCGACATTTCCTCAAATCTAGATTTTATCGTGACTATCTAACCATTTATAAAGAAATGATTAGATTGTTCCTTGATCATACACCATCTAAGTAGCTATCATATCCCTAAAAACTGTACCCCTAATTTATTTTACCTTGGTTTGTTAGAATCTAAGTTATCTTTATTTCATGCTTTAGCTCGGTCATTTATTTTGTTCGTTAATCATTATCTCATTAACTTCCACTTTCTACTTTAAGTTCCTTTGGTGTCCCTATCGTGACTTTGATATTTGGAGCACCAGACTAGACTTTTCCTTCCCACAAATTTCACATTCAAGACCTAGATGAGCCCCCCTTCATGTAGGTATATCATGTGCCACTAAAACACGTCTCATTGTACTCTAATTTTATGTTACGACTTTCGGGTCAAAAAGACTGAACTCTAATCCCTACCGTGAAACCAATATGCTTTTTAATTATAGATGAGACTTAACCTCGAGTCAATTCGTTCGACCCGATATAATCATGTTCTCCTTAAAATGCTTAACCTTGTGGTATTTTGATTGCTTGACTCATTGTTCCATCACACCACTAGTATACCTCTTGTAAGTTGGGTAGAATACCTCACCACCTAACGAACCATTATCCTTGTGTACCATATTGATAGCTTCACTTAGACCATAGAATTTACTGGACCCTAACTTATCTAGTCAACCAAGCCGACTGCATAGGCCGAAATTTCGGACGGAACTTAGATTTTATAAGATCTTGGACTATATGATTCTTTCACCATTACCCTTTACTTATAATTTTATCTACCTATGAGGCTAAAATAGCTTAGTTTTGCAAGCTTATTCCTTATCAAGCTTGTTCGTGACATGTTTATTGTTGGCGCCCACTAATACATTGTCTAATCAGAACCGGTGCATGATGGTCTGATCAACCCAGTGCACTTTGGTTCGCTTTTCATATATTATTCCACGCGGATGGAGACATAGTCAAACTTGCCCTAGAGTCTCATCCGCGACTGCCTTGACAATTCTACTTGAAATTTTTCCATCATCTTTGAACCACGTATTCGTATTCGAAAATATCATCCTTGAACTCTATATTGCATTCGCCTTCACCTACTTTAGACGAACGAAGACGCTTGTACTTGAATTCCCTCTAGCCGATCCTATCGATTATGACCATTACCGTTCCATGTGACTATATCCACGTCTTAACTAATCGTCCATTTTTTCTTGGCCCTATAATTACTATCGTGACCTTCTGATCGCTTAAGATTAGGAGTGACCCTAATCACTCCCTTAATCAACCGGCTCTCAAGAAACCCTATTTTAAGGCCTCTAATCTATTCCCTCTAGTTACCCCGCTAACCTTTACCCCATGTTCTAACTTTAAACCTTGCTCATTTTTTCGCGTTAACCCATGATTATTCTCGCCGTTATGGAAATCAAGACTTCCTAATGCATCCTTCGTTGAGCGTTGTGAATTTAAATTGTCTTCTCACCCCTGTACTAATTCTTAATTTCGAGGACGAAATTCTTTTAAGTTGGGTAGGATGCAAACCCCATAATTTTCTACTTTTAAATTTTTTTTATAAATTAAGTATTTAAATTTTTTATTTGGTAATTGTACGTCGCATAGTCGTATTACACGTCGCGTACGAATTCGCATTTTCGTATGTCTCGTCGAGTGCGAATATGTGCGAGATACATATTTTTCTAAAAACAATTTTATTAGAGATTTTATTTATGTAGAGGAATTTGTAGTTTCCAAAACAATATGATAAATATTTTTATTTTGTATGAAAGAGTTATTTTATTCGTCATTTAAAAATGGATAGTGAGTTGAAAAATTTTGGTTATATAAAATATATTCTAGATGTTGGCGGAATTTGAAATTTTATAGTAACATATGTTGTTATTTATAAAAAGCTACTTTATGATTTGATATTTAAGGAATTACTTTGATTTTCGAAATTTAATTAATACTATATTTTAATATTTATGGAAATGACATTTAAGATTTTGTTTATCAAATATTTGAGTTATTTTTATAATTTAAATGTGGAAGAGATTTTATTTTAAATAGGCATTTAATTTAAAGAGAAGTTTATCTAGATTGATTTGGAATTTAATCGATTTAAATTAATAGGGGATTTATCTAATTGGGATTTAAATCATCCCAATCCTTATCCAACTGAGAATTCCCACCTCCTATAAAAGGAGAGGTACTCCTCCAGAAATTTTCTATCCACAGCAGATGTGCATCGTGTTTGTGACACATATTCTTATTCCAAGTTTACATTTACAAGTCGTCATCATCGTGTCGGACACACCCGACAATACACCTCCTACTCCTCTCTGCCATTCTTCCGACACCACCACTGTCGTCACCTCTGTCATCATCGTCATCATCCCCTTCGTCTCCCCATCGAGCGAAGCCACCAGCAACCACCACCATGTTCTTCCCGACAACTCCCCAATACCAACCATCCCGGCCGACACCAACCCGAACACCATCGCAGACCCGACACTCCCATCCACCTCCACCAAACACACCACCACCGTCGTCCATCTCCGCCATACCCTCACAACAAACAAGTCGACCACCAACCACCATCATCGGTCGCCTCTGCCTCCGGCAACCCCCATAACCACCAAAATCCGTAAAATTTCCAAATAAAAGAGAAGTGAAACCTCACCTCAGATCTGCCGTCCGACCGACGGCTACTGCCGCTCCTCCGTGCAGCGCCCCGGCTGCCCCACCGTCCTGACGGGAAGCCACCGCGCCGTCAAGCGTCGGGGCCAGTACTTTGCGCCTCCTACAGCTAACCGATGTGTCGCGCCTCCTCCGAATCCGCCTTCTTCACCATCGAAGCACCGCCACCGCGTCGTGATCGCCCTGATCTGCCGCGCCCCGACCATCGACAGCCTCCGCAGATCCGTGCCTCACCGCAAAAATCCGCCGCCACCTTCGTCGCCGCTCTCACCAGACCCCTCCGTCGCTCGGTCGGGTCCGGATCCCCTCTTCCAGCGACGAGGACCCGACACGCCGCTCGTCCGTGCCTCCCATCTCCGTCCGCCGACGCCCAGAACAGTCGCCACCTCCGTCTCGCGTGCTCCCTCGCCGGCGACCCGCCTCCAGCTTCGCTGCCGCGCGCGTCGTTCCCTCTGCCCGCCTCCGGCGAGCCCCACACCTCGCGCTGGTCAAACCCCCTGCCGCCGCCCCGGGCTCCGACTCAGTCGCTCTGCAGCGCGAGAACTCCGCTGGACCGCCGGCGTCAGCCTTCCACCTTCGGCGCCGACCACTCCTCCGCAAGCCGGCGCCCGACCCCCGAGCTCCGCCGACCCCTCCTCGGTAAAACCACCTTTCTCCCTCTCTCTCTCTCTCTCTCTCTCCACTCCCTTACTTTCTTTCCTCTTCACTTAGTATAATAAAGAACAACAGATGCTGTATTTATTATTATTATTATTATTATTATTATTATTATTATTATTATTATTATTATTATTATTATTAGTTTTATTATTATGATTATTATTATGATTATTATTATTAATATTATTGCTATTAGTATTATTATTATTATTACTATTATTATTATTATTATCATTATTATTATTTTTGTTATTATTATTATTATTTTTATTAAGGATATCATTTTCTTATTTAATAGAAACTAGAAATGAATAGGTATAAATATTTACAAATATGTATAAAAATATGGGTTATCATTTTTTAGTATTTAATTTCTTATACAAATTTTGTTGACTAAAATCCATAGTAGCTTTCAAAATTATAAAATGTATTCTAGTATTCTTAATTATCAAATAAACAAAAAAAATGATTATTCTATTTTTTTGCAAACAGAGAATTTTGCCTAAAACGGTTTTTGGATTTCAAGTATTTACCAAAATTATTTTTACTAGCAAATATGGTTTCTAAAGTATTACAAATATCACTTTCTAAATAGGGTAATTATTCGTTTACCTCCCAAACTCCCTTTCATTATCGTCATTGACCACGACTACTCACACGTTTCTATTTTCTCGCAAATTTAGGCCATGTTCGCATAGACCTCGGCTATTGGACAGAACATGACATCTCTAACATTGCACCACCGAACGACACACCAGGCAAGACACCTTGCCTTTACTGTTTAAATTTTTGCTCAATATCATGCATGCTTTTTCTTTATGTTGTTCTTTCAAAATTTTATATATATACAAATTATTATGTCTTATGCAATTGGCTTAGAGTTAAGGGACTATCGTCAAATTTAGTGTGTCTCATTGACTTGTCACGATGGTACACGAGTTGTGTGTGAGAGTTGTGAGTATCATATAGAGGTCACTTGCGTGTGGGCTGATACCCCGTGCGCATGCGTAGGAATAACTGTCAAATAGATGCATAATTAGAAGACTTGATAGTTATCTATATTAAAACAGTGTGGTAGAAATGACACGTGTTTGTGTGTCATGGTTACGACACACGTATAGTATCATTGGGGGGAGGGGACAGCTACTAGCGTAGGAGCTACTTTTATTTTACACATTTGGGAGATAGTGTCTCGGATGAGCGCTACGTGTTACCCGGTCGATAGTGTCTCGGATGAGCGCTACTTGTTGGCTACTCTTTATTACATGCTTGAGACAGCCCCCGCGTAGAACGTTATCCTCTAAATTACAATCCACGTAGAATGGTTAGGAACCTTTACGCATGTATATTTTCTATTGAGCTCTTTCTATTCAGTTTATGGCATGATATTATGTGTCTTGTTACGTCCCTCTGAGGACCTGGTTTTTCCCCAGGTGTGTGTTCATGTTTTCTGCAGGTGTTCTAGCCAAGGCCGTGGTCTTCTCCATTCCTTCGAAGACAAATGCGCTTGGTTTGTTTTATCATTTTGTCGATCGCTTTCTTGTACATTTATATCATTGAGATAGTTGGTAGTGGACTTTGTCTCCGCCCAACGATTGTATCATAAATGTTCAAGTTGAATTTTTCTATTATTATTCTTTTCATTGTGGATGAGATTTAGTTTGTCTTGGAATACTACATTATACAGCTTATGTATACATACGAGTCTTCGTATATTGGAGTAGACATCGTATCTATACAGCTGGCATGATACATATCTAGTCTCAAGTATTTGGGACTGGGGCGTTACAGGTAGGATACCTTGCTTATGTATTGCATCCTAAGCCTTCCAGAGTATGGCCAAAGGAAAGACCACCCGTTCCGGCCCTGCTGAAGATGAGGTGTCATCTACCAATCACACCCCACCTCCTCAAGCAGGCCGGGACCCTCCTCCATTGCAGCTAACTGACCGTCCCCACGCTGTACCAGCACCCCGCCCCATTTATGCTGCTACAGCACAAACGGCAGAACCTGCACTTCCCCGAACTGAGCCACAGTCCCCTGCGGTAGTACCCGCACCAGTTGCCCCACCAGTACCGGTGGACCCCACCGAGCTCGTAGGTCTGCTACGAGGAGTACTGGAGGTCCAGAGAGCCCAAGCTGAAGCTCATCGTGAACAGACTGCAGCCCAAGCTGAAGCCCATCGCGAGCAGACCGCGATCATGAAAGAAGGCATGGAGAATGCCCACAATGTGGCTATGGCTGCCCTCGAGAGAGGAGGAACAGCTCAATCGGAACTAAGGCCTGCTAAGGTAAGCATAAATCTAAGGGTTAATTTATGTATCATTAAGGTCGTTCATTTTGATAAGAGACATTATTATGTGAAGGTCGGCACTATTGAGAACTTTAAGAAGCAGGACCCTCGACCTTTCAAAGGAACCGAGGGAATCATCTATGCCGACGAATGGCTCGACAGCATGGAGAGTCTCCTCAGCGTCGCTCGACTACCTGACGACCTCCTTGTCGAAGCAGTAGGACTCCAGCCGCGAGATGTAGCAAGCACCTGGTATCGGAATGAACCCCGACTCCAGGACAAGCAGCTTGATTGGGACACCTTCAAGAAGTTGTTCCGCAGGAAGTTCTTCCCAACATCAGAGTTACGGGAGATGGAAAGACAGTTCCAGGACCTGAAGCAAGGGAACATGACGGTTGGAGAGTATACGGCAGAGTTCGGCCGACTTAGCCGCTTTGCCAAGAACTTGGTTGCTGACCCCAAGGATCGTGCTGAGAGATTCAGGTATGGACTAAGGGAAGAAATTCGCACCCCTGTGATCGCAGGCGGCACCAAAACATACGAGAAGATTCTGATACGAGCTCAGGACGTGGAAAAGAGTCAGCCTTCTCGTTCAAAAAGGGAGTATCCTGGAACTAGCAACTTCCAGGGTAACCAGAAGAGGCCCAACAACAACAACAGGCCTTCTCACCACCACCACCAGCACCATCAGGCAAGGACCAGTGACAGAACGCCTCAGAAGCAGATCCATGTCTGCGACTACTGCAAGAGGCCAGGACATCAGGCGAACATCTGCAGGAAGAAACTAGGACACTGCCTAGTTTGTGGGTCTTCCACCCACCAAGTGAGGGACTGCCCCACAGCATTCAAACAGACCAGAGCAACTCAGCAAAGAGCTCCTCTACCTACTCAGCAACAACGGTTCGGACAACATCAGCAAAAGATCGGGCGAGCTTTTGTCCTAGCAGCAGACGAGCAAGAACCAGAGCAGGAACCCACCGCTGATGTCATCACAGGTTCCATTTATGTGTTTTCACATCCTGCTCTATCATTATTTAATTCCGGTGCATCACATAGTTTCATATCATCAAAGTTTATTTCTGTACACCACCTAGATACGGGACTTAGCAGGATGATAAGTAGACCGGTGGTGGACCCATACCCATCACCGAGGCTTGTAACTGTCCTATAACTATCTCAGGCCACAAATTATTAACACCCTTACTTGTGATGCCCTTGCCCAACTATGATGTAGTCCTAGGGATGGACTAGTTAAGTGAGCAGCATGCGCTGATAGATTGTCACAGAGGATGTGTAATCTTCAGCCCACCAGGAGAACCGGAGTTTGAAATCTCTCGAGCTCCGGAAGACATGAAGAGTGTTACCTACTCCTCTATCACCGAAGAACCCGGGCCTCCTCATCCTATCATAGCGAAATTCATAGACGTCTTTCCAGATAGTCTTCCAGGATTGCCGCCAGATCGAGGTGTGGAATTCACCATCGACCTAGTTCCCGGCTCTGCCCCTATTTCTCGGAGATGCTACAGAGTCAACCCTAAGGAGGCCAAGGAGATGAAGGATCAGATTGACGAACTAAAGGCCCAGGGATTTATCAGAGACGGGGTTTCACCCTGGGGAGCGCCAGTTTTGTTCGTGCCCAAGAAGGATGGAACCGTACGAATGTACATTGATTATCGGGCGCTGAACAACATCACCATCAAGAACAAGTACCCTCTGCCCCGGATCGACGACCTGTTTGATCAACTGAGTGGAGCTAAGGTATTTTTGAAGATTGATCTCAGGTCTGGCTACCATCAAATCAAGGTCAGGAAGGAGGATATTCCAAAGACGACGTTCAACACCAAATATGGACAGTATAAATTTTTGGTCATGCCGTTTGGACTGACGAATGCCCCTGCAGTATTCATGAACCTTATGAACAAGGTCTTCCATGAATACCTGGATCAGTTTGTTGTTGTCTTCATCGATGACATTCTGAACTACTCGAAGACTGAAGAAGAGCATGAAAAGCACCTGAGGAAAGTTCTGGGAACTTTAAGGAAGGAGAAGCTCTATGGTAAGCTATCTAAATGTGAATTCTTCTTAGACAAAGTAGATTTTCTTGGCCATGTTGTCACAGGAGAAGGAATTTCGGTGGATCCTGTAATGCCCCAGTCCCAAAATACGTAGGACTAGGAACGTAGACATGTCAGCTGTATTCATACGAAGTATACTCCAATATAAGGAAGCCTCGTATAAATACATAAGCTGTAAAATGCAGTAGAACCATAACTAATCTCATCCACACAAAATAAATGAATAGAAGACCTCATATAATCAACTATGAAATTGTCATTTGGTACATGTAGTTGGGCGGAGATAAATCCACTACCAACTATAAAAAGAAATACATAACAAAGGAAAGATTTTGGCGAGCGGAGCGAAGACGGTCCAAATGCAATCATCCTCGTAGAGAAGCAATGATCACGGCGAGAGCTAGAACACCTGCGACAACAATAGCACACACCTGGCAAGACAACCAGGTCCTCAGAGGGACGTAACAAGACACATAATATCATGCCATAAACTGAATAAAGTTAGCTCAACAGAAAAGTATATGTGACTACACAAATAAAGGTCCTTAACCATTCTAGGTGAAAATGCAATTTGAAGACAACGTTCCACACAAGGGCTCCCGAAGCTAGAAACACGGCACGTTAGCGTTTCAACCAAGTCACTAGTGGCGTCTAGAGAAAAGTAAATGCACGGCCCCATAGCACTCGAACGAGAACTAAGGGCGTCTAGAGAAAAATAAATGCACGGCCACTAGCTTCTTGGGTGAGTCACTAACGGCAGCTAGAGGAAAGTAAATGCACGGCACATTTGTGTTTCAACCGAGGCACTAGTGGCATCTAGAGAAAAGTAAATAAATACACGTCCACTAGTCTCTCGACTGAGTCACAAATGGCATCTAGAGAAAAATAAAGGTGTGAAAGCCCCTGCGCCTAATAACTGTCTCCACCCTCCCCATGCACTATTCGTGCTGAATCCACACCACGATATTTCTAATAACCGCTAAGTCTTCTAGACAACTATAACTATTTAGCAGTTATTGCCTATAGCACGGCATGTGCGCACCGATGGCCAGTCGATACGTACGTCCGAGAACTATATGAGACTCGTGACTCGTGATACACAAGTGTCGGGCCAATGGATGCGACACAAACAAAGGTGGTCCCTTAACTCTAAGCCATATACAACTAAAATATAATAATTTGCAAGTAAAATTTATATTTTCTAGAATAAGTAAAAACATGCATAATATTGAGCAAGAAATTAAACAGTGAAGGCAAGGTGACTTGCCTGGTAGAGCGCCTGGTGTGCTGCGATAATCATGGTGGTATGAACTGCGACTTTGGTGTAACAACTACACAAGAGGACCTCTGATGGTGGCACGGATCGTGTCATTGGGTCCAGAAGGGTCAAGTTAGTTAGGGTGGACATAAAGTAGTATCGAAATGGCGAAGGAATAGGACTAATAGGACTGGTTACGGACAGGGGGAAAATCAAAGAATTTGATATATAATATATATATACGATTTATGAAAACTATTAATAATCCTTAAAACTATATTTTACTATCCGAAAATATTTATAAGCAATAAAAATTGTTTTTTTAGGTCAAAAACTATAATTACTCAGTTAATATATTTTATATAATAATTGAAAATATTTATGACTTCCAGAGCCTATGAGACGTAGGTCCCAAGCCCATTGCCTCGTTTTTGTTACAAAGTAGTTTTTAGAAAAATACATACAAATATTTATTATATGTATTTATAAAAATACATTACCTTATAATACCAAAAATATATACATAATATAGTACTAGGATAAAATATTACTTAATTAATAATGTATAATACCAAATATAATAATGTATCACACTTTGTTAATACAAAATAATACAAAATATGATACGGTATAATATTTTATAAAATATAATACTGTATAATACTTTATATGGGTAAACATGATAGGCAAAAGCAAAAGGAATCAGAAAAATAAATAAATAACAACTGCTCCTCTTTTAAACCAGAAAAGAAAAGAAAAAGAACATAATTAGCAATAATAATAATAATAATAATAATAATAATAATAATATTAATAATATTTATAATGATGATAGTAGCAGATACTAACAAAAAAAAACAACAACAAAAAAAAACAAAAAAAACAATAACAACAAAAAGGGTCTGCCAGCTACCCTTTAGAAAAGAGAAGAGAGAGAGTGAGAAGGAAAGCTAAAGATGAGAGAGAGGAAGTGAAGAGGGAACGGGGAGATCGAGGGAAGGGGAAGGCGGAGAGGAGATCGAGGTGGAGTCGCCGGCGCCGCTCGTCGGGGCTTCGACAGGGCCGAGCGCGGCGTGGCGCGGAGCAGGCAGCGGTGGGAAGGCCGGCGAAGGACGGCGGAGAAGTCGGAGAACGGAGGGAAGGAGGGGCGGAGGAGGCGGAGGCATGGAGCGGCCAAGGATCGAGGGCGGCGGCTAGGGCTAGTCCGAGGAGCGGGAGGCTGTGGAGCTGGGCGACGACCGGAGCGGGTGAAGGATGGGGGTTTCCGATGGGGCTCGGAGTGCGGGCGGCGGCTCGCGGCGAAGGGGGAGGCGCGCCAGCGCTGATGGCCGGGCGGAAGAGGGGAAGATGGAGGGCGGCGCTGTGACGGTGGCAGCGGGTCCGTGTCCTCGGCGTGGTGGCGCGCTCACGGCGCAGACTTCGTAGGAGAGAGGCGCGGAGGGAGCCTAGCAGCCGGAGGCTGGACTCGACGCTCGGCGGGTCTGGGGCGGCTCTTGGATCCGGCCGATGGTTCGACGGTGAGGCGGAGACCCGGGCGGTGGAGGTGAGTCTAGGTTAGGGTTTATTTCTTCTTCTTTTTTGGGTGACAGCGTTTGGCTGGTGGTGACGAGGGGGTTTTTGTTTGGGGCTCCGACGATGGCCGTGGGGTTTTGGCCGTCGTATCGACGGTGGCTTTGACGGGACAGTGTGGTCGGGTCCGGGCTGGTGGTGGACATGGGGGCTGTGGATGTTGTTGGCCATGGCGGGGGTCGTAGTTGGTCGGGGCAGCGGTGGTGTTCGTGGCTTGGGTGGTCGTAGGCTGACGGCTCGGCGGTGGTGGTGTTATGGTGTTGGGTTGTGGTGTGGCCAGGATAGGGCTGGTCGTGAGGGCGACGTTAAATGAGGTGGCTATGTTTGAGGGTGGCGCGTGATGGTGGTCTCGACGTTGCTGGTGGCGAGACGGTGGTGACGGCGGGGTTAGGGTTAGGTTAGGAACTAGGGATTTATTAGTGTCGGGGTGTGTCCGACACGGGAGATGAATTTGTATGTGTATAACAAAGTGGAATAAGACTTTGGATGGACACCGACACGATGCACGGACTTGTGGTAGAAATTTGGAGAATAGAATACACGGATGAGTACCTGCCTATTTATAGGATGTGGGAATTCCCGTTTGGATAGGATTAGGAATATTTCAAATTCCAATAGATAATTCAATCTATAAATTTAAATTAATTTAATAAATCTAAATCCAAATCAAAATCTAATTTTAAATCAAATAAATTTGTATGCTTTAGTTTAGAATCAACCACATAATTCAAACTCCATATATATATATATATATATATATATATATATATATTAATTTACTCTATAAAAATAAATCTAAATATTAAATCAATATTTAAATGGCTACAATAACTTCCAAATATATTTTTTAAATTACCATTAATAATAATTTTGAAAATAATAAATATTTTTAAATATCTTTTTGAACAATAAAATATTACTATTAATAAATTTTGAAAATTATACTTTTATTTAAAATAGACTAATAAATAAATAACGAAATATTTGTATGCAACAAATATCCTTTACATAATTAGGCTTTTCTAGTATACAAAATATTATTTATTATCAATAACTCTTTAGAAACAAAAGGCTTTTTATAGCAAAAATAATAATTATATAATTTTGAAAGTGTATATTAAAATAGAAAAGAAAATATTTTTATAAAATATGTACGCTCGCACATATTCGTACTCGTCGAGCAAACGAAAATTTCGCATACGACGTACAATACGACTACGTGACATACAGTACCAAAAATTAAATTCTTGCAAAATAATAAAAAAAAGTAGAAATTTAGGGGTTTTACATCCTACCCAACTTAAAAGAATTTTGTCCTCGAAATTAAGAATTAGGAGGGGGTGAAAGGCACAAGGGGGTATCGATAAGGAAGCATAGTCAAATCAAGACAAAGGAACGACGTTTAATGAAAACTTGCATTAGCGTCGTGATTTCAATAAGACGAAGATAGTCATGGATTAACGCGAGAAGGAAATGTTTAAGATGACGCGCAATAACGAATAGTATGGGTTTAAGAAAATAAAATAAATTAGAGGCCTTAAAGTTATGGTCTCTTGAGAGTAGGTTGAGGGCACGTTTAGAGAATGAATTAGATTTACTCGATTAGAAGGTCATGGCAGTAATTATAGGGCCGAGAACGAGGGCGAGGAGTTTAGGATGAAGATATAGCAATATCTAGCGAGAATGGTCATAGTCGATGGGAAGGTTAGAGGGAGTTCTAGTATGACGCCTTCGTCCTCCTAAAATAGGTGAGGGCGAAGCAATATAGAGTTTGAGGGAGGCGTTATCGAATACGAATACGTGATTCAAGGACGACCGAAAAATTTCAAAAGGAGTTGCCAAGGCAGTCGCGGAGGGGACTCTAGAGGACAAGTTTAGTTATGTCCCCATCCACATAGAACGATAGATAAAAGCGAACCAAAGTGCACTTGGTTGATCAGACCATTATGCACCGGTTTTGATTAGACAATAGGCTAGTGAGCGCTCAATAGCATATGTCATGAACAAACTCGATAAAGAATAAGCTTGCAAAAACTAGGCTACATTTAGCATCATTAGTCAAAACGGTAAATTCATAGGTACGAGAGATTTAAGATTTAGAGAAGGTAGAATGATTCCAAGTCATACAGTCGTCCTATAGTCTTCTTGTCCAAGTCCTTGGTTGGCTAGACGGGTTAGGTCCTCTAGATTCTAGGATCTAAATAAGCTTGCTAATATAGGTCACTAGGTCAAGGGGTTGCTAGTTCATAAGGTATTCTACCCAACTTAAAGAATTAACTAATGGTGTTTTGGGACAACTAACTAGTAGGGTCAATCTCTAGCAAGCACGAAGGGAAGATAAGAATAGGGATGAAAGGAAGCAAGCAAGATGCAATTGATGAGTCAAATGGTAGATAAAATCAAGGAAAGAGGTCAAGTATGTGGATGAGATCCTAGACTTCTAATCCTATACGCAGGCTTGCTTGGTACGGTAAAGTAACCAAATAATTTATCTTGACCTGCATGGGCCACCACAAAAATATGTAACGCTCCAGTCCCAAAATACGTAGGACTAGGAACGTAGACATGCCAGCTGTATTCATACGAAGTATACTCCAATATATGGAAGCCTCGTATAAATACATAAGCTGTAAAATATAGTAGAACCATAACTAATCTCATCCACACAAAATAAATGAATAGAAGACCTCATATAATCAACTATGAAATTGTCATTTGGTACATGTAGTTGGGCGGAGACAAATCCACTACCAACTATGAAAAGAAATACATAACAAAGGAAAGATTTTGGCGAGCGGAGCGAAGACGATCCAAATGCAATCATCCTCGTAGAGAAGCAATGATCACGGCGAGAGCTAGAACACCTGCGACAACAATAGCACACACCTGGCAAGACAACCAGGTCCTCAGAGGGACGTAACAAGACACATAATATCATGCCATAAACTGAATAAAGTTAGCTCAACAGAAAAGTATATGTGACTACACAAATAAAGGTCCTTAACCATTCTAGGTGAAAATGCAATTTGAAGACAACGTTCCACACAAGGGCTCCCGAAGCTAGAAATACGGCACGTTAGCGTTTCAACCAAGTCACTAGTGGCGTCTAGAGAAAAGTAAATGCACGGCCCCATAGCACTCGAACGAGAACTAAGGGCGTCTAGAGAAAAATAAATGCACGGCCACTAGCTTCTTGGGTGAGTCACTAACGGCATCTAGAGAAAAGTAAATGCACGGCACATTTGTGTTTCAACCGAGGCACTAGTGGCATCTAGAGAAAAGTAAATAATTGCACGTCCACTAGTCTCTCGACTGAGTCACAAATGGCATCTAGAGAAAAGTAAAGGTGTGAAAGCCCCTGCGCCTAATAACTGTCTCCACCCTCTCCATGCACTATTCGTGCTGAATCCACACCACGATATTTCTAATAACCGCTAAGTGTTCTAGACAACTATAACTATTTAGCAGTTTTTGCCTATCGTACGGTATGTGCGCACCGATGGCCAGTCGATACGTACGTCCGAGAACTATATGAGACTCGTGACTCGTGATACACAAGTGTCGGGCCAATGGATGCGACACAAACAAAGGTGGTCCCTTAACTCTAAGCCATATACAACTAAAATATAATAATTTGCAAGTAAAATTTATATTTTCTAGAATAAGTAAAAACATGCATAATATTGAGCAAGAAATTAACAGTGAAGGCAAGGTGTCTTGCCTGGTAGAGCGCCTGGTGTGCTGCGATAATCATGGTGGCATGAACTGCGACTTTGGTGTAACAACTACACAAGGGGACCTCTGATGGTGGCACGGATCGTGTCATTGGGTCCAGAAGGGTCAAGTTAGTTAGGGTGGACATAAAGTAGTATCGAAATGGCGAAGGAATAGGACTAATAGGACTGGTTACGGACAGGGGGAAAATCAAAGAATTTGATATATAATATATATATACGATTTATGAAAACTATTAATAATCCTTAAAACTATATTTTACTATCCGAAAATATTTATAAGCAATAAAAATTGTTTTTTTTAGGTCAAAAACTATAATTACTCAGTTAATATATTTTATATAATAATTGAAAATATTTATGACTTCCAGAGCCTATGAGACGTAGGTCCCAAGCCCATTGCCACGTTTTTGTTACAAAGTAGTTTTTAGAAAAATACATACAAATATTTATTATATGTATTTATAAAAATACATTACCTTATAATACCAAAAATATATACATAATATAGTACTAGGATAAAATATTACTTAATTAATAATGTATAATACCAAATATAATAATGTATCACACTTTGTTAATACAAAATAATACAAAATATGATACGGTATAATATTTTATAAAATATAATACTGTATAATACTTTATATGGGTAAACATGATAGGCAAAAGCAAAAGGAATCAGAAAAATAAATAAATAAATAAATAACAACTGCTCCTCTTTTAAACCAGAAAAGAAAAGAAAAAGAACATAATTAGCAATAATAATAATAATATTATTATTATTATTATTATTATTATTATTATTATTATTTATAATGATGATAGTAGCAGATACTAACAAAAAAAACAACAACAACAACAAAAAAAACAAAAAAAACAATAACAACAAAAAGGGTCTGCCAGCTACCCTTTAGAAAAGAGAAGAGATAGAGTGAGAAGGAAAGCTAAAGATGAGAGAGAGGAAGTGAAGAGGGAACGGGGAGATCGAGGAAAGGGAAAGGCGGAGAGGAGATCGAGGTGGAGTCGCCGGCGCCGCTCGTCGGTGCTTCGACAGGGCCGAGCGCGGCGTGGCGCGGAGCAGGCAGCGGTGGGGAGGCCGGCGAAGGACGGCGGGGAAGTCGGAGAACGGAGGGAAGGAGAGGCGGAGGAGGCGGAGGCATGGAGCGGCCAAGGATCGAGGGCGGCGGCTACGGCTAGTCCGATGAGCGGGAGGCTGTGGAGCTGGGCGGCGACCGGAGCGGGTAAAGGATGGGGGTTTCCGGTGGGGCTCGGAGTACGGGCGGCGGCTCGCGGCGAAGGGGGAGGCGCGCCAGCGCTGATGGCCGGGCGAAAGAGGGGAAGATGGAGGGCGACGCTGTGACGGTGGCAGCGGGTCCGTGTCCTCGGCGTGGTGGCGCGCTCACGGTGCAGGCTTCGTAGGAGAGAGGCACGGAGGGAGCCTAGCAGCCAGAGGCTGGACTCGGCGTTCGGCGGGTCTAGGGCGGCTCTTGGATCCGGCCGATGGTTCGACGGTGAGGCGGAGACCCGGGCGGTGGAGGTGAGTCTAGGTTAGGGTTTATTTCTTCTTTTTCTTTTTGGGTGACAGCGTTTGGTTGGTGGTGGCGAGGGAGTTTTTGTTTGGGGCTCCGGCGATGGCCGTGGGGTTTTGGCCGTCGTATCGGCGGTGGCTTTGACGGGACAGTGTGGTCGGGTCCGGGCTGGTCGTAGACATGGGGGCTGTGGATGTTGTTGGCCATGGCGGGGGTCGTAGTTGGTCGGAGCAGCGGTGGTGTTCGTGGCTTGGGTGGTCGTAGGCTGACGGCTCGGCGGTGGTGGTGGTGTTATGGTGTTGGGTTGTGGTGTGGCCAGGATAGGGCTGGTCGTGAGGGCGACGTTGAATGAGGTGGCTATGTTTGAGGGTGGCGCGTGATGGTGGTCTCGACGTTGCTGGTGGCGAGACGGTGGTGACGGCGGGGTTAGGGTTAGGTTAGGAACTAGGGATTTATTAGTGTCGGGGTGTGTCCGACACGGGAGATGAATTTGTATGTGTATAACAAAGTGGAATAAGACTTTGGATGGACACCGACACGATGCACGGACTTGTGGTGGAAATTTGGAGAATAGAATACACGGATGAGTACCTGCCTATTTATAGGATGTGGGAATTCCCGTTTGGATAGGATTAGGAATATTTCAAATTCCAATAGATAATTCAATCTATAAATTTAAATTAATTTAATAAATCTAAATCCAAATCAAAATCTAATTTTAAATCAAATAAATTTGTATGCTTTAGTTTAGAATCAACCACACAATTCAAACTCCATATATATATTAATTTACTCTATAAAAATAAATCCAAATATTAAATCAATATTTAAATGGCTACAATAACTTCCAAATATATTTTTTAAATTACCATTAATAATAATTTTGAAAATAATAAATATTTTTAAATATCTTTTTGAACAATAAAATATTACTATTAATAAATTTCAAAAATTATACTTTTATTTAAAATAGACCAATAAATAAATAACGAAATATTTGTATGCAACAAATATCCTTTACATAATTAGGCTTTTCTAGTATACAAAATATTATTTATTATCAATAACTCTTTAGAAACAAAAGGCTTTTTATAGCAAAAATAATAATTATATAATTTTGAAAGTGTATATTAAAATAGAAAAGAAAATGTTTTTATAAAATATGTACGCTCGCACATATTCGTACTCGTCGAGCAAACGAAAATTTCGCATACGACGTACAATACAACTACGTGACATACAGTACCAAAAATTAAATTCTTGCAAAATAATAAAAAAAATAGTAGAAATTTAGGGGTTTTACAGATCCAATAAAGATAGATGCTATTGAGAAGTGGACTGCACCAAGTTCAGTTGCAGAAATCAGAAGCTTTTTGGGTTTAGCTGGCTACTACCGGAAGTTTGTAAAGGATTTCTCCAGGATTGTTGAACCGATGACGAAGCTCACTAGGAAGAACGAAGAATTTGTTTGGTCGAAAGCTTGCCAAATAGCATTTGAGGAACTGAAGAAGAGGCTTACAACGGCGTCGATACTTGCGCTACCCTCAGGTACCGGCAGTTTCTCAATATATAGTAATGCTTCCGGTAAGGGATTGGGCTGCGTTCTTCAACAACACGGGAAAGTAATTGCTTACGCATCTAGGCAATTATGGACTCATAAGAAGAACTATCCCACGCATGATTTGGAGCTTGCAGCGGTGATATTTGTATTAAAGCTGTGGAAGCACTACCTTTATGGAGATAGAGTGGAAATATTTACAGACCACAAAAGTCTTAAATATGTTTTCACTCAGAAGGAGCTGAACATGCGACAGAGACGATGGCTGGAGCTGATGAAGGATTTCGACATCAACCTGCAGTATCATCCCGGTAAGGCTAATGTTGTTGCAGATGCACTTAGCCGATACCCGATGGCGATGTTCTTGACCAAGGAGCGTCATTTGCTGGAGGACATGGAAAAGCTTGGACTGGAGATTGTACTGCCCGAAGTGGAAATGAAGAAACTGGGAAGAGAAGCCATTGTAGCAGGAGCTGATTCATCAATGATGCAGTTGCAAGTGTGTTCTAGTCTAATGGACAGAGTCAAGGAGGCACAATTCCAAGACGAGACGCTTTGCAAACTCAGAGATCAAGTGCTGGCAGGAACACTTGAAGGATTCTCAATCGCCAGCGACGGAGCACTGAAGCATGGTACGAGGCTTTACGTACCCACTGGCGAACTGAGAAACGAACTGATGCAAGAAGCGCACCAGTCGCAGTATTCCATACATCCAGAAGCCAACAAAATTTTCGGGATATGCGTACTATAGTGTGGTGGTACGGAATAAAGAAAGACGTATCCAGGTATGTAGCTAGATGTTTAATTTGTCAACAAGTTAAAGCTAGCAGACAGAGACCAGCAGGACTGTTGCATTCGCTAGACATCCCGGAGTAGAAATGGGAGCACACAGCGATGGACTTTGGGTCAGGACTGCCTCGATCCCAAGGAGGGAAGGATGCCATTTGGGTTATCGTGGACCGACTGACGAAGTCAGCCCACTTTATTCCCTTCAATGTGGGTCTATCTACTGAGAAGTTGGCGGCACTGTACATACGGCATATCTACCGGATTCATGGAGTTTTGGTAAGTATCGTATATGACAGGGATACCAGGTTCACCTCTCACTTCTGGAAGAGCTTACACGACAGTTTGGGAACGCAACTGAAGTTCAGCACCGCCTACCATCCCCAGACGGACGGACAATTAGAGAGAACATTCCAGACGCTAGAAGACATGCTGAGATCTTGCGTCTTGGAATTTGGAGGGTCTTGGAAAGACCATTTGTATTTGGTGGAGTTCTCCTACAACAACAGCTACCAAGCTAGCATTGGTATGACTCCGTTTGAGGCACTTTATGGACGTCATTGTCGCACTCCACTTGCTTGGGACGACGTAGGAGAAAGGGTATTGCTTGGACCTGAAATGGTAACAGATGCAGCAGAGAAGGTAAAGATGATTAGGGACAAGCTCAGGATTGCCCAGGACAGACAGAAGCATTGGGCAGATAGCAGCCGACGGCCGTTGGAGTTTAAAAAAGGAGACAGTGTGTTCGTGAAGATCTTCCCTACCAGAGGAACCATCCGTTTAGGCAGAGCATGAAAGCTAAGCCCCAGGTATATTGGTCCTTTTGAAATGCTGAACATGATTGGAGAAGTGGCTTATCGGGTGGCTCTACCCCCAAGTCTCGAAGGCGTCCACGACGTCTTCCACGTTTCGCAGTTGAGACGCTACATCCCGGACCCGAGCCATATCTTGGACCATTCGGAGCTGGAAATTGGACCCAGACTCACAGTGCCAGAGAAGCCAGTGGCAATTTTGGACAGAGAAGAAAAGAGAACCAGGAATTCTGTGACGCCAATAGTCAGAGTCATGTGGCGACACAACTCCCCAGGCGAGTCTACCTGGGAGCGAGAAGACAAGATGCGGGAACAGTATCCGTATCTGTTTGAGACTTGAGGTAACCCCTAACCCTGCCTTTAATTTCGAGGACGAAATTCTCTAAGGAGGGAAGGTTGAGAAACCCGAAATTTTCTAAGAATCTTTAATTGTTGGATTTGTAGCGTAATCTTAGCCTTAGTATTAGTATTATTATCATTATATATATATATATATATATATATATATATATATATATATATATATATATATATATATATATATATATATTTTATATATATTATCATTATTATATATATATATATATATATATATATATTATTATTTATTAGTCGGAATTAGGAAAAATATTATTTTTAAAATTATCATTGGATTTTTGATTGTGGCCCTGCCCCGATCCCGTGCCCGGGGCCCGACTCCGAGTTCGAACCCGGTTTTCCGAAACCCAACTCATTTTCGAACCCGTCCTTATTTTCTTATTTTAAATTTTGATTATTAAAAACTAATATATATAAAAAAAGAAAGAGAAAACCTATTACTAAACCCCCACCTGACCAGGCCTCCCCTACGACCTGGACCACCCCCTACTTTCCTCCCACAACTCCCTCTCCTCCACACAAACCTTTCCCCACACCTTCCCTTTTAATCCCACCACCACAGCTCTCTCTTTCCCCTCACCCACACTTTTCCCTTCTCAAATTCCCACTTTTTCCCCTCTCCAAAGCCTTCCCCAAACCCCTGAGCCCTAGCCTCCGACCCAAGCCTCGGCGCCACCATCTGGCCTCCCGTGCCGACCAGAACCCGGCGCCGCTCGCCCCCGGCCAACTCCAGCCGGCGCCCAGCTCCGCCCAAGCCCCGCGCCGCCCTCCCCCGGCCATCTCCAGCGCCCGATCCCCTCCGCGGCCCCGCAGCACCCCGGCCAGGCCCCTCTCGGCCGACCGGACGGTTGTAATGCCCCGCTCCGCACGGTACATTATGCTGAGTCATTGACTCGAAGAATTGCGTTGACCCGATTGCGTATCGATGCGAATCGATACAAGAGTTACGTTGTCCCGAGAAACGTATCGACCCGAGGAACGCATCGAGTAATAACGATGCACGAGTTAAGTTGTCCCGAGCAACGCATCGAACTAAGCCGATACGAAGAGTTGCCTTGTCCCAAAGAATGCATCGAGTGAATCGATGCGAAGCGCCGCGTTGCCTCGAAGGATAAGTGCGTTGAGACGGCTCGAAGATTCTAAGAAATCGAATCGACCTAGGCGCAAGTCCGAATCGATGCAAGTATTGATTTTAGTTGGTTTCCTGTGCAGGCTATACGTTTACGCTGAAATATTAGAGGTCGATATTTTGCCTTATTCAGTAAGGGGTCCGCGAAAACAAATCGTCGCCTTGCTACGGATGGAAGCGTTGGCACGCTAAGTCAAATCGGACGTATAATTCAATAAGCACGAAGTGCTCGAATGGCTAAGTCAGGAGAGTCGCCCGTGCAACAAAGTAATGAAATCGAGCCGCAACGGCTCGGCGAAACGATAAGGCGTATTGATTCAAGGTGGGGGGACATTAACTCTCTTTCCTACTCCGTCATGCTTAAGTAAAATACATATCATTGAATGCTGAGTTAACCTATCAACGCCACGGGCGTGGCTCGATAGAGAGATAAACGTAGTGCGTGTCGAACACTAGATAGAACAATTGAAATGAATCGTACGGCAGATGTACGAGTCGCTATGAAACATTTGATATCGCAAAGGCGAGCGCCTCGGTGCGCAAGCCGCAACAACATGGGATAACTGTACTCGGCGAGTGCTTTAGTGCACGAACCATACCGTGCCTTCGCGTACGATTTAGAACGGTAAGAACATTGAAAGACAATAGGCGAGCGTCCTAGCACGCAAGCCACGGACATTGAATGCTAAGTCATAGAACATCGGGACTACCGTCGAAATGTGTCACGCCCCGACCCGGGAAATCGCTCGTCCTCGCTAGATTTTACCCGAATCATCATCCTCGCTGGGTGTGATGCCGTACGAGCCTGGAATTTCGTTCGTGCAAGGCAAGATAACGATTCACATAGTGATTATCTCAAATTTGTAACATAAGCAGCGGAAGGAAGCAAAGTATAACACAAGAATCTCTTTTATTCATAATGAACTGAAGATTACAAAGCCTCTGAATAGCCCAACATACACACCAATTGGCTACAACGCTCATGATCTCTCTAGCTCACAAAGGATTACATTGTTCCATATATTTTGTCTCTTTATAGCCACCAAGTAGTCCTCGGCCGAACATCTCCATGTCGCAAGTCCGAACGCATATGCGGTAGCTCCTCTTGAACGCCAACGACTCCATGCCTCGGCACGTCCAAGCCAAGCTCCGTCCCGCCCTGATCATAACCTGAACCTGCACATAACTAGTGGGGGATTAGTGCTTTCGTCCTCGCTTCGCACTGATCAAGACCCGCTCGCACCCAAACCAAACACTAAATCATTTAGTGAACATGCATCTTAATTTGTGATCTTTCTATTTAGCCTTAGGATCAATTTTATGGCAATATTCAGTATAACGACTCAATATGAATGTGTCTACATCCCGTGTTCCTGCAGCAGATACAGTTAGGCATAGTAGGAACATAAACATAGTGATCGTGCACATCCCGTCCCATATTGCCTAGCCTGCGCGGGTTAGAACTTAACATAGAATCATATCATTCACACAACAACCAACCATAAACTTAGACCATACATAAGGGTCGCAGGCCCTGCGCCTGCACCCAACTCTCATCTCAGTCCTTCGGCCCTATCTATATTAAGGTCACGGTTTTTTGCACCATAATGGACTTGGCATCTCTTATGTGTAAGCCTACAATCGCTTTAATACGGGTTGCTAGCCCAGTATCCGAAGGATCCCAAACTTACAGATATCATAGCTTATCACAGTACTGGACGGTCGCAATCCGTCCGAATGTTGTGCACCATAAATACCACACATAATTCCCTCCTAGGCCGAACGGTCCCGGTGCCCCGACGAAACCATCCGAGGGAAGCCGTACCCGTGCACGGGCAATCCGAGTCTATTGACCATGCAATACGCGCCATAGCAAACACACATAACATTCCAACCAAATCCTCCGTTTCATAAACATAGTCTCGATCCATAAACGGTTTCCCATGCCATAAACGGTTTCCCGTGCCATAAACATATTCGCGTCTCATAAACATAATCCACCATTCATATGGGGAGCTCCGTCGGCGTTATGTCCCAACACATCCATATTGATGTACGACGCCCAACAGCTTAGACATCTCGTACTTGTATTCAACGCGTACCATTCGTAAGTTATTCTCATAGCATAATTTCGTAATTACTTAGTCTTTTCATAACATAAGTGCCCGAGGGCACGCTCAGTACCGTAATCAATGTTCTACGCCTAGTGTTCAATCTTCTCGGAGCCGTGCACACGACGCACATCTCAATATCGTCTTTCAATGTTCTACCATCATTGCCCTACCGCGACTCGTATACTTGATGCACGTTGCTTCAATTGTTCGATTGTTCAATGTTCTATCTTAGTATTCAACGCATATTTAGACCCGTAACCGTCGCCGAGCCACGCTCGCTAACTCGATAACATCTTACGCATACCATAATACATTTTATTAGACATAAAGGAATAGGGAGAGAGAGTCAAGAACCCGCCCACCTTAAGCCGATACGCCTTGCCGATTGAAGCGTCTCGTTTCCATAACTCGATCGCATAGCTAACTCCCGGACTTAGCCATTCCTTTGAACTACTCGGTTGATTTGGCCTGTCGCGCCCATGCCACAATCCGTTGCAAGGCCACGATTTGGTTTTGCGGACACTTTATTGCATAAGGCAAAATGTCGACCTCTTATCGTCCAGCGTAAAAGTATAGCCTGCACACCAGATCAACTAAAGTCAGCACTTGCTCAAACGGGACTTATCCTTTGCATCGATTCGATTCATAGATTCCAACCGACTCAAAGCTTACCTTGGGCCAACATAACTCTCGCATCGATTCTCATCGATACTTCATCGGGTCAACGCGACTCTTCGAGTCGACGACTCATCGCAATGCACCGAGCGGAGCGGGGCATTACATAATATACCACTCAAAATCAGGTTCGTCCTCGAACCGAAACCAACACTTAAGCCAAGGTCTCGCCAGATCATTTCACGATCTCGTGCTATTATCGTTGGAATCATACATCTGAGTTTGGATCATACACATATTTTAGGCGTCCCACCAATATATGCATTTCAGCCAAGCTCAGTTGTAGGATATCGGGACAACTAACAAACTTAACTTAAATCCTCAAGCATCCATCGGTCCGTACTCGACTTAGTCATATCTTAGCGCATATTCCCAAAATACTCTTCGTATGCATCATCCCATAACATGCGATCATCTTCCAATATCTTGCACATAACTTAATTCAACCATAACTTCGATCTCGTAAGTTTCTCGCCGGCCACCTAACACTCGCATTGCATTGAGTCATTGCGCATCCGATCACAACAATTCTCCGCAACGCCTGTTCGTCCAACCGTTTGCCTATCTCTCACATAACTCAAGTCTTTCATCCAATCATTCATAACACTTGGCCTCTACGACATGGACTACGTCCACATGTCTCTATTTTCTTTGCCTACCATTGTACTAAGTCTCGCACACAACTATTCCAACATGATCCACGTTCTCAAACCATATACATATCGCATCTGGGGCTACCCCCGCTAGGTAACTTATCCAGACATTGTGCTTAATCTCTCCCGACACAAGAGGTCAACTTGAGTCTACGATGCTCAAAGGCAACAATCTTTTCGACCCAAGGTCTCTTACGATGCGCCCAAACACACATAGCCTAACCGTTACTCAATCGGTCTACGACACAACTCTTAAGGTCATTCTTATTATTTATCGCTCTCGCGTATTGCAGAATTCTTGCAATCGCCTTACCGCGTCGCTATGATAAGCACGTTCCTCGACATATATTCGATCATCGGCCAACCAAGTCTACTTACGTACTTATTCGATCGATCATAAACTTTCTAACCATATCGATCTAGTCGAAGGCTATTCGCTAACTTCTGAAACACGATACTCACTTGCTTAGACTTTATCCTTAACATGCACTACCTCATCTTTCATCCTCGACGAAATTTCTTACGCGACTTTATTAGGTCGTCCTATGGGACTTCAACATTCACTTGATTTGGCGGTCAAGTCTTCTAGGGTCATCTGCCCCGAAACTACGCTCGATAATTGAAGATCATCAATGAGGGACAGTTACAACGAACCATGCTATATCCTATCACGGAGCCAAATCAATTCCCGACACTTCCTATGGGACTTTACCCAACCCGACATACCAATCCGTAATTTCTCTACTCCCGCGCAACTGATGCGCCGTTGCTACTTGAATCACTCATATATTACCGTTGACTATCTCTGCTAGTCGTATGACATCTACTCGCCTTAAATCCGAGTTTACCTATTCGTAGTCATAGTCTGACACATTTCGTACTCCTCGAAACCATCCTCGAACAACTTTTGCATCAAACCACAAGTCCATATCAAATTTGCCACGCCTTGCAAGTTCGATCATCCCCGCTGGATGAATTACCATACCAGCGCTCACGCGAAATGATCGCCCAAATTTGACGTGACGCATGTGCGAGGCTGGTGTTGCGCTCACTCAAGACAAGAATGTCAATATAGTGGTGATCCACGAAACAATCCAGACACTTCCATTTTCTTTCGAATAACATCAACCCACTCTCAAATTCTCGAAGCATTCCTACCATCATCATACTAATTGCCATCAACTTAACTTGCATCTTATTCATCCAACAACAATGCTCAACACAATTTTCGTTCATTCGATCAGAGTATCCCCGAGTTATTACATATCGTCTTTGATACGCCTCAATACCATCGTCGATATGCATAACTTGAACATCTTCCTTTCTCATAAGCTCAAACCCGTTGCAATTATTGCCATTATCCGAACTCGAATACGAATCAAGTCTCGTACTTATCAAGATCCATTCAGTTGTAACTACTTAACATCGTCGTGACACAATTTCAAATTCGTATATCCATTCTCATATCCCTAACTCGTACTTTCAAATCGTGCTACCGACTCATCGCGCTGAATAGTTTCGTACCGACTTAACTCAATTTTGACCAAGTCAAATATTTCCTCAACGCGACATTCCTTCGCTATGCTCAGCCTATCGTTCGACTTACGCTTAACGAATCCTCGCCCGACGTATCATCCATAGGTATGACTTCGTACATAATCATTCAACTCAATTCATCGAAGCATACTTGTATCGACTTCTCTCAAGTCATTCCCACTCAAGTCTCGGTATTACTCCGTCCGTTGCGGACAAACATATCGTAACCACATAATCATCTCGACGAAACCTATCGCAAGTCACCGAGCGGCTTAACATAACTATCGCTAAGTGGTATTCCATATACCACTCAGAAATCGAGCCTATCATTATCAATTCAATGTTTCGCTACATCGATCACACAATTGGTATTGCATATACCACTCGAAATCGAGTCATTACTCGACATTACATTCCGCATAGGTCCGACATCTCCTTCTCAATCAACTATCTCGTATGGCGATCCTTCCGATCCCAGCTCTAGCGTTCGCTCAAGTTTGACATACATTCGATCTAACCGTACCATGAAGATCATATTGATCACACCCGCAACATTCGCTTATTCAAAGCTCAACGCGACATACGGCCAACATAAATATTCGCCTACTCAACTCAACTTAGAGACCAACTCGACTCGTACTATCGCATCCGCGATCTTTCAGTCTCATTCGTTGTAACTCGTACAACAACTCATTCTCGATACTTAAGGTCTTTACTCTATCCCGTGCAATATATCGCTATCCATCCGCATATCCATACAACACGTATCATACCATATCGACTCGTTGCACCGATGCAACGAACGATCCACGACTTGCTGTACTCCGTGCAACCAACAACACATAACCGTTCTCATAGCAACATAACACGCATTGCCTCACATATCGACCCGTTGTACTCCGTGCAACCAACAACACGTAACTCCTCGTACTTCGTGCGACCGACAATACATAACTCCTCGCACTTCGTGCGATCGACAACACATAACTCCTCGTACTTCGTGCGACCAACAATACATAACTCCTCACACTTCGTGCGACCGACAACACATAACTTTTCGTATTTCGTGCGATCAACAGTACGCATATCATTGCACTTCATGCAACCAACATCCCCATATTCGTTGTACTTCGTGCAATCAACGACTCACAACTTTCTTGCACTTTGGAAAACCATAAACTCATAACCCGTTGCACTTCGTGCAACCAACATTCTCCGATGGCACCCGAAGATAACGTGATAGTCACGACATACTTGTGGCGGACGTACTCACTTAATATAAACTTATTGTATGGAACATCCAATGTAGCGTCGAGCAGATCCATGAGCCAAGCGGTTGCGGAAACAACTTAGAGTCAACTGAATTCGATAGCGAAGCAACTGAGGGTCAAAGAGATTCATGCACGGTCTAGAGGATGGATCCGCTCTGATACCAACTTGTCACACCCCGACCCGAAAAATCGCTCTTTCTCGCTAGATTTTACCCGAATCATCGTCCTCGCTGGGGCGTGATGCCGCACGAGCCTGGAATTTCGCTCGTACAAGGCAAGACAATAATTCACATAGTGATTATCTCAAATTCGTAACATAAGCAGCGAAGGAAGCAAAGTATAACACAAGAATCTCTTTTATTCATAATGAACTGAAGATTACAAAGGCTCTGAAAAGCCCAACATACACGCCAATTGGCTACAACGCTCATGATCTCTCTAGCTCACAAAGGATTACATTATTCCATACATTATGTCTCTTTATAGCCACCAAGTAGTCCTCGGCCGAACATCTCCTTGTCGCAAGTCCGAACGCATATGCGGTAGCTCCTCTTGAACGCCAAGGACTCCATGCCTCGGCACGTCCAAGCCAAGCTCCGCCCCGCGCCGATCATAACCTGAACCTGCACATAACTAGTGGGGGATTAGTGCTTTCGTCCTCACTTCGCACTGATCAATATCCGCTCACACCCAAACCAAACACTAAATCATTTAGTGAACATGCATCTTAATTTGTGATCTTTCTATTTAGCCTTAGGATCGGTTTCATGGCAATATTCAGCATAACGACTCAATATGAATGTGTCCACATTCCGTGTTCCTGCAGCAGATACAGTTAGGCATAGTAGGAACATAAACATAGTGATCGTGCACATCCCGTCCCATATTGCCTAGCCTGTGCGGGTTAGAACTTAACATAGAATCATATCATTCACGCAACAACCAACCATAAACTTAGACCATACATAAGGGTCGCAGGCCCTGCGCCTGCACCCAACTCTCATCTCAGCCCACCAGCCCTCTCTATATGAAGGTCACGGTATTTCGCATCGTAATGGACTTGGCATCTCTTATGTGTAAGCCTACAATCGCTTCGATACGGGTTGCTAGCCCAGTATCCGAAGGATCCCAAACTTACGGATATCATAGCTTATCACAGCACTGGACGGTCGCAATCCGTCCAAATGTTGTGCACCATAAATACCACACATAATTCTCTCCTAGGCCGAACGGTCCCGGTGCCCCGACGAAACCATCCGAGGGAAGCCGTACCCGTGCACGGGCAATCCGAGTCCATTGACCATACAATACGCGCCATAGTAAACACACATAACATTCCAACCAAATCCTCTGTTTCATAAACATAGTCTCGATCCATAAACGGTTTCCCGTGCCATAAACATATTCGCGTCTCATAAACATAATCCACCATTCATATGGGGAGCTCCGTCGGCGTTATGTCCCAACACATCCATATTGATGCACGACGCCCAACGGCTTAGACATCTCGTACTTGTATTCAACGCATACCATTCGTAAGTTATTCTCATAGCATAATTTCGTAATTACTTAGTCTTTTCGTAACATAAGTGCCCGAGGGCACGCTCAGCACCGTAATCAATGTTCTACGCCTAGTATTCAATGTTCTCGGAGCCGTACACACGACGCACATCTCAATATCGTCTTTCAATGTTCTACCATCATTGCCCTACCGTGACTCGTACACTTGATGCACGTCGCTTCAATTGTTTGATTGTTCAATGTTCTATCTTAGTGTTCAACGCATATTTAGACCCGTAACCGTCGCCGAGCCACGCTCGCTAACTCGATAACATCTTACGCATACCATAATATATTTTATTAGACGTGAAGAAATAGGGAGAGAGAGTCAAGAACCCGCCCACCTTAAGCCGATACGCCTTGCCGTCTCGCCGATTGAAGCGTCTCGCTTCCATAACTCGATCGCATAGCTAACTCCCGGACTTAGCTATTCCTTTGAACTACTCGGTTGATTTGGCCTGTCGTGTCCATGCCACAATCCGTTGCAAGGCCACGATTTGGTTTCGCGGACACTTCATTGCATAAGGCAAAATGCCGACCTCTTATCGTCCAACGTAAAAGCATAGCCTGCACACCAGATCAACTAAAGTCAGCACTTACTCAAACGGGACTTATCCTTTGCATCGATTCGATTCATAGATTCCAACCGACTCAAAGCTTACCTTGGGCCAACATAACTCTCGTATCGATTCGCACCGATACTTCATCGGGTCAACGCGACTCTTCGAATCAACGACTCATCACAATGTACCGAGCGGAGCGGGACATTACAAAATGTGCCTATGTGCACGAGATAATAAAAGATGGCTTCGTTGCAAAAGAATACAGTTATGGCATGAATGTGGCGGAACTGTCGGATATGACATAATGCCTCGAAAGGTGTTCAGGACCTTCGGGTCGTTCGGTTGACGAGCATTGAGTTGAGGCATGATGCCATTGAAACATTGAAACGAAGTACGAAACGTAAGAACATAGAAAGTTAACGAAAGAAATACGAGATGATAATGCAGCATGGTGCCTTCGAAATGTTCGTAGCCTTCGGGCGTTCGATGAGAACATTTGGGCGTTGTGCCAATTGAAATAGAGATAAGCGAACTTGCTTGGTTGTATGGAAATAAGATGCGTTGCATGGTCAAATGGACTTAAAGATATAAAAGCCCGTGCATGGGTATTCCCTCGAACGCGGCGCGCCAGGGCGCTGGGGCCGTTCGGCCTAGGAGGGATTTATTTTCGGTATTGTTGGTGCACTTCATTTAGATGGGTAGCGACCGTCTGGTGAATGTGATAAGCCACTTGCTGCGATTATTTCGGTGGCCTCTGATGTTGGTTAGCAACCGCACGGAGTTAACATCGTCTTATGTTTCGATTCGATAAATATAAGTCCATTCTAGCCCGAAAAGCTAGTGACCTTCATATAGTTAAGGGCGACGGGTTTGGAAGTGCAAGGTATGCATATAGTCTGCATGGATGGATCTTGAATAGCGAGCACTTATAACATGACAGGGAAACGGATAGACGTATTCACCTTGCGTCGGTGCAAGGGCGAGTGCGTCGATATTGTTAAGTGGCGCCACGAATCAAACACGAGATTGCTGCTTGCTTTACTTATGCGAATTGAATAACATGCTTGCCATGCTTTACAGTCTTTGAATGTGCCATGAACTCATCCTAAGGAGAACATAGAAAGAGAACTAAATTGTATGTTTGCATGAATCAATACAATACTAAATGTCGGTTTGTTAAGTAGGTTTTTGATCAGTACAGCGAGGACAAAAGTACTAATTCTCCACTAGTTTGCTAGCAGGTTCAGGGATTGGTCTGCTCGCAGCAGAGCTTCGCTTGATCGCGTTGAGGCTTGGAATGCCGAAGCGTATTGAAGCGTGCGATTGCATTGACGCTCGGATATGCAACAGGATTGATGCGACCGAGATATAGAAGGCATGATGTATGGAACGGTGAAATCCTTTGTGGGCAAGAGAGAACCTGAGTGTTGTAGCCAATCTGGCAAATTCCGTTGGGCTATCGAAAGCCTTTGTAATCTGATTTTGAATATCAATAAAGTAAATCGTTTTCGTATACTCTGTTTTACCTTTCATTGTTAACGTTCAACTCAAAAATAACCATTTGAGAACTTGTCATCTTGCCTTGCACGAGCGCAACTCCAGGCTCGTGCGGCATCACGCCCCAGCGAGGACGATGATTCGGGTGATTCCGGGTCGGGGCGTGACAAATTGGTATCAGAGCTCTAGGCTCAATTTTCTCTGGACGTTTGCTTCATTTCAGTTCTAAAAGTTGCCCACCACCAATCGAAATCACTCTTGACTCTACTCGATGCCGCACTGGATGTTCCATACAATAAGTCTAATACAAATTATGTAATTTTGCCGCGTGTTGTTTTGGAAATTACATGGTGTTTACGGGAAAAGTCGGAAAAGGTTTGTTGCTATAAGCGCAACAAGTTGCGAGATATGAATTCAATGAATTGTTGCTGCGGATGCAACACGTCGTGAATTGTGATTTGAGATATTCGTTGTTTGCAATGAACGATACGAAAAATGTTGGTTGCATCGATACAATGATAGTCGTGGAATGTTGCTACAGCAATTGCCACGCGTTGATTGTAAATGATGCATTGAAAAAAAAATGAAAGCTGATATTGAATGTGTCGAACGGATTCACGTATCGATTTCGAATGTGCGTTTGCGATGAAAAGCGATAAGTCAATATCGAATGTGTTGAAACGGATTTGAGCATTGACTTTTAATGTCGAAAATAAAATGTTGCACGATGTGCAATGCGTATCGAGAATAAATCGATGCATGAGGTACGGTAAATATCGGAAATAAATCGTTGCACGATGTACAATGCGTATTGAAAGTAAAATATTGCACGTGGTACAACACATGTCGAAAGTAAAATTATTGCACGTGGTGCAACGCGTATCAAAGTAATCGACGCACGAAGTGCAACGAATATCGAGAATAAATTTTTGCACAAGATGCAACAGAAGAAAACGAAAGTCATAAATCGAGAAACGAAATTGGTTCGGTTGCGCACCAAGCTTATGTTGGCAAATGAATGCATTGGCCGAGTTGCGTCGAATTTTGATTAATCAGAGTTACGGTTGTGATCAAGCACGATCACTGCAGAAATCGTGAGTCGGAAGAGATCGTTGGTTTGTAAGGAGTACGTTACGACGGGAGTAACTTGATTTTTGGGTGGTATATGGCATACCACCGATGCAATGAATGGTTCGATTCCGACTGGTATATGTAATACCACTTGTGCGATGAATTGCATCGACGTTTTATGAGAATTGCGGAAGGTTTGTCCGCAACGGACGGGATAGCACCGAGACTCGATTGAGAATTTGTATAACGGCATGTTGATGCAAGTGTTCCTCGATGTTCGGTTAGAACGATAAGGCGGGGCTTGTAATATTGAATGATACGTCGATTAAAAATTTACATGTCGGTCGAATGACGGGAACTAGCGAAATGATTAGCCTCGAGGCAATAATCGTATCAACGGGATAGGAAACTTGAAACGTTGAAATCGAACCGCACGACTTGCGAGCTCGATGAAAATGTTGGGTGATATAAATTATAATCGAATCGCACGACTTGCGATCCCAATTGAAATGTTTGGCGAGGCGAATTGAATCATACGACTTGCGATTTCGATAGAAATGTTGGGCGATACGAATTGTAATCGAATCGTACGATGTGCGACTTCGGTGAAGAGTTGGTTGACGTGAGTAATCGTGCCTAAGAAATAGTTGATTACGTTACGGCGAAACTCATTTGAGTACGACTGAAAATGCGCGAAAACTTAGATGGCGAGACCGTATGACTCGAGGGTTCGATGTTGGATAATCGTAACTCAGTTACGCGATCGAAGTATAGCGGGATGCGAAAAATCGGAGAACGAGTCGATGCGTATGGAAAAGTTTGTTGCGAACTTGGACGTATGCGATGCTAGTTAAGTTGACGTTGAAACGGATTCAAAGTTGACCCTTACGTTATCGAAATGGATACGGCGTATCGAGATCGATACGTAAGGAAATGTAAACGACAGGAGAATACAAAATAGAGTGTACCTCGCGCTATAAAATTTTGTAAGTAACGATACGAGAATGAAACAAACTTGGTTGATCATAAATTTTGTGATTGATCAGGGCGAGACTATAAGTCATCGACGATTGCTCGATGCGTATAGCATCTCGTGTGTCGACTGCGAAATAAGATAGACTCGAACTTGATACGAGTAGATATTTCATAAATTACGGAATCATCGACGATAGTGCATGACTTTACTCGGAGGATAGTTGCGCATCAGTTGTGCTGATAGAAATAATTTTGTCCAAAAAATTGGGTAGTCGCATAGAATCGTCGGAACGTGATTTGTCTCCGAAATAAGATATAGCATGGTTCGTAGTAAACTGTCCTTCGGTGATGATCCACAATCATTGAGCGTAGCTTCGGGGCAGCTGACCCTAGAAGACTTGACCGCTAAATCAAATTGAATGCTGCAGACCGTAAGATGACCCATGCTATATCGCATATGAGTGCACCGATAACAAATATAACACGGTGCATGTTGACGATAAGTCTAGGCGATCGAGAATTTTTGGAACAACTTTCGATTGAGAATGTATAGTTAGATCTTTGAGTATTCGTCGGATGAATGCTTGAATGGTTATGTTGGTCGACGATAGAACTTGAAATTCACCAACGAACTTGGTGATTCGAATAGGCGATTGCGAGAATCGTGCTATGCACGAGAGAGAACGATAAGGGAATGACTTATGAGTCATGTCGTTAGATTCGGATTCACCCTGCAATTGAGCTTGCGTGAATCGAAACTTATGTTTGATGTTGTGAGACGGATAAGTTGGGAATTTGGCTAGTGAATTCCTACTCGTTAGGAATCGAACGTAAGGCGTATCGGAAAGACCTTCGTGTCAAGGCGATCGTTGTCTTGAGCACCATCGCCTCGATGTAAACTATCATGTCGGATAGATTGTGGCCTTTGTGCAATGTCAATTTAAACTTGCGTCGGAAGGATTTGAGCATGGTGTCTAGGTAAGTCATCTAGCGGACGTAGTCCTGGATGTTGATGCTTTTACAAGTCAACAAAAGAGAATCATGTCGAGATAGGATACGAAGTGAAACATCAGAAATTGTTGGATAGTGACGCCGAATGCAAGGCGTTACGGAGACTCGTTGTGATCGAATGCGCGACGGCTTGATGCGACGCATAGAATTGATAGTCCCGATAAAACATACAAAGTGAGAAATGCGATTTTTGAATCGCATCGTGTGCCTTGACTTTCGTTGGAGGATCGCGTATGTATCAATATGCATGTGCGCTAGAATTGCGAGAACAAATAATAGAGCCAAGTCCGATCGAGAATAAGAGATGTCAAGTTATCGAGAATAAGAGTTACATGTTTGCGTTGTTCCGATATCTTACAACTGAGCTTGGCTGAAATGCATATATTGGTGGGACGCCTAAAATATATGTATGATTCCAAACTAAGTTGTACGATCCAAACGATAGTGAGACGAGATCGTGTAACGATCTAATGAAACCCTTAGAAATTTAGTATTGGTTTCGGTTCGGGACGAACCTTGTTTTGAGTGGTATATTATGTAATGCCCCGCTCCGCACGGTATATTATGCTGAGTCATTGACTCGAAGAGTTGCGTTGACCCGATTGCGTATCGATGCGAATCGATACAAGAGTTACGTTGTCCCGAGAAACGTATCGACCCGAGGAACGTATCGAATAATAACGATGCAAGAGTTAAGTTGTCCCGAGCAACGCATCGAACTAAGCCGATGTGAAGAGTTGCCTTGTCCCAAAGAATGCATCGAGTGAATCGATGTGAAGCGTCGCGTTGCCTCGAAGGATAAGTGCGTTGAGACGGCTCGAAGATTCTAAGAAATCGAATCGACCAAGGCGCAAGTCCGAATCGATGCAAGTATTGATTTTAGTTGGTTTCATGTACAGGCTATACGTTTACGCTAAAATGTTAGAGGTCGATCTTTTGCCTTATTCAGTAAGGGGTCCGCAAAAGCAAATCGTCGCCTTGCGATGGATGGAAGCGTTGGCACGCTAAGGCAAATCGGACGTATAATTCAATAAGCACGAAGTGCTCGAATGGCTAAGTCAGGAGAGTCGCCCGTGCAACAAAGTAATAAAATCGAGCCGCAACGGCTCGGCGAAATGATAAGGCGTATTGATTCAAGGTGGGGGGACATTAACTCTCTTTCCTACTCCGTCATGCTTAAGTAAAATACATATCATTGAATGCTGAGTTAACCTATCAATGCCACGGGCGTGGCTCGATAGAGAGATAAACGTAGTGCGTGTCGAACACTAGATAGAACAATTGAAATGAATCGTACGACAGACTTACGAGTCGCTATGGAACATTTGATATCGCAAAGGCGAGCGCCTCGGTGCGCAAGCCGCAAGAACATGGGATAACTGTACTCGGCGAGTGCCTTAGTGCACGAACCATACCGTGCCTTCGCACACGAGTTAGAACGGCTAAAACATTAAAAGACAATAGGCGAGCGTCCTAGCGCGCAAGCCACGGATATTGAATGCTAAGTCATAGAACATCGGGACTACGGTCGAAACGTGCCTATGTGCACGAGATAATAAAAGATGGCTTTGTTACAAAAGAATACAGTTATGGCATGAATGTGGCAAAACTGTCGGATAAGACATAATGCCTCGAAAGGTGTTCAGGACCTTCGGGTCGTTCGATTGACGAGCATTGAGTTGAGGCATGATGCCATTGAAACATTGAAACGAAGTATGAAACGTGAGAACATAGAAAGTTAACGAAAGAAATACGAGATGATAATACGGCATGGTGCCTTCGAAATGTTCGTGGCCTTCGGGTGTTCGATGAGAACATTTGGACGTTGTGCCAATTGAAATAGAGATAAGCGAACTTGCTTGGTTGTATAGAAATAAGATGCGTTGCATGGTCAAATGGACTTAAAGATATAAAAGCACGTGCATGGGTATTCCCTCGAACGCGGCGCGCCAGGGCGCTGGGACCGTTCGGCCTAGGAGGGATTCGTTTTCGGTATTGTTGGTGCACTTCATTTAGATGGGTAGCGACCGTCTGGTGAATGTGATAAGCCACGTGCTGCGATTATTTCGGTGGCCTCCGATGTTGGTTAGCAACCGCACGGAGTTAACATCGTCTTATGTTTCGATTTGATAAATATAAGTCCATTCTAGCCCGGAAAGCTAGTGACCTTCATATAGTTAAGGGCGACGGGTTTGGAAGTACAAGGAATGCATATAGCCTGCATGGATGGATCTTGAATAGCGAGCACTTATAACATGACAGGGAAAATGGATAGGCGTATTCACCTTGCGTCGGTGCAAGGGCGAGTGCGTCGATATTGTTAAGTGGCGCCACGAATCAAACACGAGATTGCTGCTTGCTTTAATTATGCGAATTGAATAACATGCTTGCCATGCTTTACAGTCTTTGAATGTGCCATGAACTCATCCTAAGGAGAACATAGAAAGAGAACTAAATTGTATGTTTGCATGAATTAATACAATATTAAATGTCGATTTGTTAAGTAGGTTTTTGATCAGTACAGCGAGGACGAAAGTACTAATCTCCCACTAGTTTGCTAGCAGGTTCAGGGATTGGTCTGCTCGCGGCGGAGCTTCGCTTGAACGCGTTGAGGCTTGGAATGCCGAAGCGTATTGAAGTGTGCGATCGTATTGACGTTCGGATATGCAACAGGATTGATGCGGCCGAGATATAGAAGGCATGATGTATGGAACGGTGAAATCCTTTGTGGGCAAGAGAGAACCTAAGTGTTGTAGCCAATCTGGCAAATTCCGTTGGGCTATCGAAAGCCTTTGTAATCTGATTTTGAATATCAATAAAGTAAATCGTTTTCGTATACTCTGTTTTACCTTTCGTTGTTAACGTTCAACTCAAAGATAACCATTTGAGAACTTGTCATCTTGCCTTGCACGAGCGCAACTCTAGGCTCGTGCGGCATCACGCCCCAGCGAGGACGATGATTCGGGTAATTCCGGGTCGGGGCGTGACAACGGTTTTCTATCGCCGACCCTAATCCCGCGGCCGCCCCGAGTCTCGCCGGCCGCCCCTGTGCGAGCCCATGCGTCGCTTGCCTCCCCGAGCGACCCCGATCTGCTGTCCAGCACCTCTGTGCGCGACTCCTGCGCTGTTCGGACTCGATCCGCTGCTATCCGCGTTCCGTTCCCACTGTCCGCGGATAATTTTCCTTCTTTATTCATCTAAGAGCTCTAGCCGAGCACCCCAGGTATCTTCAGTGTTCTTGTGTCCTTCCCATTTAGTGTCGATGATGACATGGTCCCCGATTCTGCTATGGGAATCGGATCGATTCGCGGATTCGGATTTTCCGAACTCCCTTTTCGGAATGTTTCTGTAGATTTGTTGTTGTGTGGTTTTGTGGTTTTGTGGTTCCGAGAGAAGTTTGGATTTTTCGGAAATGGCTCTGTGACCATTTTCCTTAGAGAGGTTCTGTGGTTTTTCGGAAATTTTCGAGTTAAGTTCGAATTTTTCCCGTAAATGGTTCTGTAGTTTTCGGTTTCCGAATTTCATTTCGGATCCTTCGAATTTTTCGGAAAGGGTTCTATGATTATTAATTTTTAGAAATAAAAATCTACTTTGGGTTGAAAATTGGTATCTTTGATGTGAGATTATTTTGTGGTTTGTTATTCCTGGTTTGGAATATTTGGGTATTGGCATTTTTCCAGGATTGGGTTATCCCGATTACAAAGGAGGTGCTGCCCAAATTTTCGGGAATATATTTTAAAGTTTTGAATAAAATTATTTTCAAATTTCGGCCTTTGCAAAATAAACTACATTTTGGAGTGTTGGTTTTAAAATGGATTTTGTATCTTTTCGGGCGACGACCATATTGGTCCATGGGCCCTAACTAAATGCAAATAAAACCGGCCAACCCGGACGTGGAGGCATTAGTTAAAACATGAGTTTTGAATGACCAAGTCTGAGACGCATTTTTATAATTATCTTTAATTTATTATTATTTTTAGAATGGATTACTGCTGTTAGTAATTTTGGTGCAGGATTCGGCCTACTGTTGGACCGTTCGCGGCATTCAGAGCTCACATTTAAATTAAATTAATTTATGTAAAAATTGTAAGGACATAATTCCAAGTTTTCTTTTCTATTTTCCTGTGGACCTGTAATAAGTAATTTAGTTTTTTCTTTTCTTTTCTGGATTGTTGTTTTATAGGTAAACGCGTTAATAATAAAATGAGTATTTATTTTAATATAGAAAATTAATAAGAGTTTTCTCATATTAAATAAAATAAAATTTCGAGTTTGTAACTTAGACATTCACATGTTTTCTCATTTAAAAGAAAAAGCCTAGTTTTATATATACATATTTAAAATACAAAGTTTTTTCAAATTAACTGGTAATTGCTATTTTTTCCAATTAATCAGTAACTGGCTTATTTAATTAAAATGATAACGAACGTAGATTGCGACGCTAGATTCCGGTAGATTATTAAATAACTTAAAACCTGACTATGGTCTACTTCTAGAGATTATAACTAGCACACCTAGAATGGTTTCATTATGGTTCTAAGTCAAGGTTCTCAACTTTAGGATCTCGGAGACGAACTTGACATCCTCCTCGGTACCGACTTTTCCGATCCAGTCAATTAACAGAGGCAAGTTACGGTTATATTTTCTTGTATTTTATTTAGTAATTGTCAAGCTGCATGTTTAAACCACATTGCTACACGGAACCCTCTCCTAGGATTCAGATATTGATTGATATTGATTGTGGAGATTGGGAGAATAGTGTAACATTTATGGCCAATACCTCTCATATTGCATATTGTGCGAGCTTACCCCTCTTACACACGGGGATAAGCCGTATCGCGTCGCTAGGACGCTATTGCATAACCCAAGCCGGTCATAGACGATTACACATTCAAATCATATTGTTTTTAATTGTTAAATTGCTGAAAAATATTGTTTCAACTGTTTAGCCTGCACTTTTTTATTATTACTTGAAATATGAGATACATATTCGTACTTGCTCCCTCCTGACTGGAGACAACATTTTTAGATGACATTGAGGATGCTGAGCTATTGTACAATAGCTACTATGACCCGGTTTTGTACCATGTGGTGTTGCCGGAGTCCCCCTTGGAGGACGCAGGACCTGAGGCCGACGAGCCGACCGTTTAGCTAGTCGTTTCCAGTTTTTCTAGTTTTATTATTTTGGAGTTTTGCAGATTTTTGAATTCAGCACTTTATTTCAGTTCTTTCATTTCCAGTTGTACTTTCCAATTGTTGAATAAAAGTTTTAAAATTTTCGTATATTCAAATTGTGACAAATGTATAGATGTTGTTGTGAATACCTGCATATAGAACAGCTTACTGCCGCCGTCTCACAATGGTGCAGGCTGGACATGATCCGGTTCGACCCAATAATTTGGGATCGGGTCGTGACACTGAATCTATGAATTTTTGTAGTCTGGACTGACAGCCAACATGGGCTAAAGACGAAGATTAATTTCTGGTGTGTAGCTACTACTAACAGCATATAGCGATGCTAGCAAAAATAACAACATTGACACAAACCAGCAGTGCAGTCCAACAAAATCGCACTACTGCAGTCCCGCGGCACTTCAACATCTCTGCATCGTGCCACAACACTGTTGCTCCTAGACCAACTTTGTGTCCGACGCAAACGTGTGAAGTGCAAAGTGCGTCATCAAAGCGTCAATTTGCACATCCAAAGAGATTTCTCCAAGAAATGTTATAAAACAAGTAATCGTTATGGAATCTGAACATTATCCGCAAGTAAAAAAGAAATCCTATCATGCTTACTACTTGAACTAACATACCTCATGTGCACATGTCAATAATAAATGCTCAAATATTGAAATGCACACATTTAGAATTTACATCAAAAGGGATTGATGAGATCCGATCACTATTGATCAGACCCAATAAACCCTATAAAAAAATCCTAAAGGTCCGTTGGGCAATTGTTGGATAGTGGTAATGAGGTATTTCTAAAGTACCGGTTATGAACGGTTCGATTTTGGACGATTTTAAGTAGCGACTTTTAAACCAATCTAATCCATGCTTGGTAATTCATTAACGAGCGATTTTGAAACTTTTTAAAACAACAAATAGCTTATACATTCATATAACTTGTAACGATAAAATGGTTTGACAAGTAGTAAATTATAAATGTTAAAAGAGGTATTCACTACCACATCAAATGTACAGTAAAATTTTATTGCAATCATTCACTACCATATCAAATGGACGACAAAATTTTAAAAACTCACACTTAGAGAAGTAGTCGTCAGATATGGAATCTCAAGAGAAACAAAGATGTGGAAAAAAAAAATATGGTAGGACATTAGATGTAGTTATGTTTTTTGATATGGATATAAATAAAAAGAAATAGAAACCCTCAAAATATTTCGATTTTGATATTTGTAAACATCAAAAATTATATTGCACTAATTTTAGAAGATTTTTGAGCCGACCAAAATCAGGACTCACTAATTTTTTTTTCTTTTCCAAAATCCATAAAAATATGATTGCCAAGTAGACACGATGATTAGCAGCCCTAAATTCTTAGAACAGCCCTAAAATTTGAACACTGTGTATATGACATATAATCATAAAGACAATTATTCTTGAATAAAGATTAAAAAAATAGTTTTGAGTTTATGATATTTATTTATGTGAGACTGAATTGTTCACATACCCAAAATTAAAAATCTTTATATATAGTATTCATCTTCTTATGGCTGCTCCATACACACGTGGCAACGCTTCTTCGACGTCGAAGTCGGACACAATTCCAGATTCTTTATTGTTCAAAAAGTCCTTAGTTCTTTAATTTTGGATAATTTATTCTAAAGCTCATCTTTCTTTGAATTTTTTGGTCAATGTATATTAATATATATTTTTATTCTCAATTTAACTCAGATCTTACATATAATTAACTTCAAGTCACAATCCAAATATGGTCGTCCTAAGAGTTGATTCGGGTCTCTGTACAGACTTGTTCCGAATGCTCTTAGTGGTAAAATTCCTGCTCTACCGGTATCCCGTCGTCGCACACAATTCAGAGAGATTGACCCGAACTTAGCTCTTGTCCAGAAAATAGAAAAAATTATAACGGAAATGGAGGAACGGAATAGAGAAGCAGTTTTCTAAATTTTTGGAGGAAGAAGATGGAGAGATTTTTTTCTTCTCTCTTGTCTTTTACTTAGAAAAATAAAGTGAATATATAGACTAGATAACCCAACAGGATTTAAAGGAGATTAATAGGAATAATGGAATGATTATTAGCCATCAAGAGCCATAAAATGGTAGCTTGAATGGTATTGTAAATAATAGGGTATAATGATAGGAATTTAATAAGAATAAAGGGGTAATGAAAGTTGGTTTTTTCACCAATAGTTACAACACATATAACTTGCAACCATAAAATGGTTTGACAAGTAGTAAATTATAAATGTTAAAAGAGGTATTCACTACCACATCAAATGTACAGTAAAAATTTATTGCAATCATTCACTACCATATCAAATGGACGACAAAATTTTAAAAACTCACACTTAGAGAAGTAGTCGTCAGATATGGAATCTCAAGAGAAACAAAGATGTGAAAAAAAAATATATATGACAAGACATTAGCTGTAGATATGTTTTTTGATATGGATATAAATAAAAAGATATAGAAACCCTCAAAACCATCAAAAATTATATTGTACTAATTTTAGAAAGAAAAAAAAATTGAGCCGACCAAAATCAGGACCGACTAATTTTTTTCCTTTCCAAAATCCATAAAAATATGATTGCCAAGTAGCCACTATGATTAGCAGCCCTAAATTCTTAGAACAGCCCTAAAATTTGAACACTGTGTATATGACATATAATCATAACGACAATTATTCTTGAATAAAGATTAAAAAAATAATTTTGAGTTTATGATATTTATTTATGTGAGACTGAATTGTTCACAAACCCAAATTTAAACATCTTTATAGTATTCATCTCCTTATAGGCTTATAGCTGCTCCAAACACACGTGGCAACGCTTCTTCGACGTCGGAGTCGGACACAATTCCAGATTCTTTATTGTTCAAAAAGTCGTTAGTTCTTTAATTTTGAATGATTTATTCTAAAGCTCATCTTTCTTTGAATTTTTTGGTCAATGCATATTAATATATATATTTATTCTCAATTGAACTCAGATCTTATATATAATTAACTTCAAGTCACAATCCAAATATGGCCGCCCTAAGCTTATCATCTTAACCAAGAAACAGAACCGCAAACATACTCAGTAATATATATAGACCAGTTCAGTAACTTTCACTAATAACTGCATATTTCATACCAGACGCCTTATTCTAATATAGAGCAAGCAGTCTCTGATCACAAAACCAACACGCGAAACTATTAAATGTCGCGATGACTTCCACCCCAAATACTGGTAGTTCCCTCGTACATCCCACCACACCCTGCAGCATGCAGCGAAGTGAAAGTGCTAGGCAATGCCGGGCTGATCATATGTGGCGGTGCGAGCATTTTCGTGTATATATCGTAGTCTTCTTCTTCTGGCGGCGTGAAGGGTTTAAGCAGCTCTTCCCCGGCCTCCTGGTGCCATTCCTCAAAATGTTCTTCGTAGACTAGTGCATTAATGTGTTGCTTCGTAGTGTGCACTATGTCGCTAATGTTCTGCTCCGGCAAAGAGCCTGGTGGATTGAAGGGTGCAAATATTTCTGGATGCTGATTACTGCTTTCCTGCTGCTCGAAGCTTATCAACTGTGGAAGCTTTATAATAATTGGAATGTTGGATTCGACTGTGGCTGATGGCTGCTTAAAAGCCACGACGTTGGTACTGATAATGCAGGTGTGATCATTCCGGTAGGCAACCCAGAAGTAGGGAGGGTACCCTTCATATTTCTTCTCCACGGTTTTGGTCGCAGGACACCCTTCATCGCTGCATCGATAGTACTCCCTGCACTCCAAATCCGTAGTAATAATATTAGGATTAGGATTGAACCCAGTCTACCTAGTGAAAAATTAAACATAATATATACAATTCTTTTTTCTTTTCTTTTTGTATATTTAGCATCAAAGTTTTATTGATACTCCTTTTAGAGCATGAAGATTACACAAATTGTATTTTAAGGCCCAAAACGTCCATCGGAAAGATGTATTAAATGATTCATCGGTTAAAAAAAAATTGAAATTAAGAAACACGCCATTCAAAAGGCGCATTTTGCGCAAAAACGTCCTTCCGAAGTACGTATTTTGTGCATAATAATTTTATTTTTTGGGACCCATATCACAATTTCACTACACTATATACTCTCAGCACAATTTCTAAAAAAATTGATGTTGTATACGCAATTTTCTGTTTATATATATATATATATATATATATATATATATATATATATTGTCTGAGAGGGTAATGGAATTCGAGGCATGTTATAAAAGAACGATGTATTTATAATAGATTTTTGTGCCCTACGAAAAATGCAATAGGTTCTTGACAATCTATCTCCGAGACACAACAAATCATTGAGATCTGCGCAACGTGCAACCGATGACGAATCCTGTGAGCGATCACATCCTTGACCGATAGAGGAGATGAACGGAGATGGATGGAGGTGAAAATTTTGAGAATTCTGGTCATGGTCGTTTTTTCTTTTATGTACAAATGAATTTTTAGAGAGAGAGAGAGAGAGTAAACAAATATACTATTTTGAAATAGATCATCTGGATTCACGTTCTCCTCTAAATTCTGTAACGAAATTGTGAGAGACTCGTGACAAATGGAGACCAATAACCGTATCTCAAATGAAAAATAGAAATAAAAATAAGATAGAAGATTACATTTTTATCCTTATTCTGATCCGCGACGCGCAAGCGTACCAAGTGCTAAGTGTGCTGCTAATAAATATGTGAAAAATATGCATTAAATTGTGCACCCGCCGTGGATTGGATGGACTTGAGCCCATCCTCCACAAAATTCACTTACCTAATAAAGTGGGTTTAACACTTTAGACAACGGAGAGTGTTCTCTCCTATCTGATTTGGGACTAAACATTATCTCCTTATTGAATCACAACACTCGTGTCTAGCAGATGGAGGTTAGAATCCCCTAAAAGGGTTTGCTCAGGAGATTTTTATGTAGGATCGAGGACAAGAAAGTGGAAGATATCTCCGATGACGATCTTGCAAAGTCTCTAGGTTACTGGAAACATATACTTGTTAGGGTATTTGTAGCTAGAGGTGGATGTCTTGAAGGATTTTCCGAGTGTAATCAAAGCAACTAAGGGGATGACTTTCCTTCACTATATCTCCAACTGTGCAAAAGACGACCTTGCTAAGATCAACCCCTTTGTGGGAGGAAAGAAGGGGTATATTTTCTTTAAGAATAAGGGATCATTTCTGACGGTGTCCACAATTTTTTTTTTTTATATAGTTGTATTGTAGGGGTTGGTTTGATTGTGTTATCCTCCGCAGCAGAATAAATCTAGTGTGTGTGTATGTTAAAGAATTAGACATAAGAACTTATTATTATTTCATTTTATTTGTTACCAAATGAATAACTAGAAAGTTTAAAAGAAATAAATTCTCTCTTACTAGTACCCACCAAAGTAGAAATAATCAGAGTCTACTATCTTCCTTATTCTCCTCGTCTCTAACATTTGGAAGTTTGACAAGTCACAACTAGATAGTACCTGCGAAAGATTGCATCTTTGATATCCTTCTCTCCATACTTCTTCCATGCATGACCATCAGCATAAGGATTAACAGTCAAGCTCTCACTAACAATCTCTTGCCTGTTGAAGAAGAAGCATATATATTAATTATTCGTGCGATGCGTGGAGTAATTAATTATCTTATGTGCGAAGTTATCTTGGGACAAAGGTGGACTCCAACCCTCCATAATTATTTATGTATATTAATCTTGATTTTGAATCTTAATGTAGTCTAGCTTTTTATCTATTTTCTTTAGTAACTGTTCTATACTTATAATTATTTTCTTAGTAGAATGTACTTTTGCCTGTAAATTATGAAACTTATGAAGGTCCGTTGGATCTGTTATATGAGCTCTGATACCAAAATAGGGGTAGATAATTTAGTCTATTTCTCTCTTTCGTTTATTAGATTTAAGTAATATTTTCAAATTCTTGAACCAAACAAGTTTTTAACGTAATCAATGATTGAACCAAACCAGATAGGCAAGCAAAGAGAAGCTAAAAGGATAATTTTTTCAATGGGTAAAATTCTTTGATTTTGTAAGTCCTCTCCCCTTCAATGTATTAATGTTTTTCCCCCAAAATATATATATATTTTTTTTAAATTTCTAGCTCATTGTATATAGATAACTAAAAATAAATAAATATATTAGCAATATCGACATCCTTACTGTTGCTTCCGCTGTGCTTTCCTGGGAGCTTGCAACAAGGAGAAGCCAGCTTCAGTGCCATGGAGTATAGTTTGCAAGAGCTTGGTCGACGTCTCCAACGCCGAGCCGTCGTCCCATGTCACCGCCGTGCCGAGGAGGTAGCCCAGACGGCCCGTGGCCTCGTGAGCCGTCTTGAGCTTCTTCAACGCCTTCTCCCAATCATCGCCGGCGCTCTCTCTCTTGTCCTTGGAGGACGCCATGACCTTCTTCCCGACTTCCTTGCAACTTCCCATGATGGCGATGGCGAAGACTTCAAACTCCCTCGAGGTCTTACTTTAATCTTTAGGTGGAATAGAAGGGGATAGGCCGGTGGGTATTTATATAGTGTGCAGCAGAGTGAACCCGGTCCAAAGGCTCTTCTTTGGTAGCTTCCAATACACATAAACCGGTCCATAGCTGCTTCCAGTATGTTCTTCAGTTCTCACTAGCAATATATTGCATGTACAGCAGAGTGAACCCGGCCCAAAGGCTCTTCTTTGGTAGCTTCCAATACACATAACCGGTCCAAAGTTTCTTCCGGTATGTTCTTCTCAATAGATGCAATATACGCTTCAAACTTCCCTCATCTTCGTCGATAGTCGGCTACGGAAGTTTCATATTCTAAAATAGTTTTCTCCAACTTCATATATCAAGATATATTTAAATTAAATTGACTTGACATCCTAAATTTTGATGGGATTTAACTTACGAAAATGATATTTTGCCCGCAGTTTGTAATCGCAGGCGTGATCGCCGGCCGACGTGGCAGCCGGCCATTGCCCCCCCTGCTATCTCCGGGTGCCACCTGGACCAGAGGGCTAATGGCCGGTCGCCACGTCGGCCGGCGGTCATGTCCGCGGTTACAAACCGCGGACAATGTAGCAGCTTCGTTTAACTTAATACTCTCTTTCCATTCTTGGCCTAACGGAGTTAGTCGAAGAAGTAAAATTACAAAATACCCTCCATTCTCTCTCCGTCCTCTTTCCGGCTGCCCCCTTCTCCCACCCACCCCACACACACACTCTCTCTCTCTCTCTCCGACGCCAGCAGGGGGCACAAATAGCAACAGCGGAGGTGGCGGGTTGCTGCAGGGGGGGGCAGCATCAACAACATTGAGCAGTAGCAGCAGCGAGAGGGGTCGGGGGGGTGGGGCGGGGGGTGCGGCGGCTACCGAAGCGGGTCGGGGGTTGGGAGGCAAAGGTGAAAATGGAGGTATTTTAGGAATTTATTTAAACGAAAAAGTTAACTTTGACTGACTTAGGGTATCAATTCAATTATTGATGGTATTAAGTTAGTATCTATCAAAGTTGAGGACATAAAGTTAAAAAAATTATAATAATTGAGGGTATCAAGTTGAAAACTTTGAAGAGCTGAGGCAAATTTTATTTTCTCGAACAGTCGTCGGGCCACTGAGACCGATTCGGCCTAGGAGGAACATGATAGCTGAGCTGGTTAAAGCATCAGGTGATTCGGAACTTTCAGTGGGACTTGCTATCCGCGCTGAAAGGAGGTTTGTCCACTTAGCTATGTCCATGGATGACTTGTGTTACCAGTGACCCTTATATAGATTAAGCTTGCATGCTAGTAGCAATCCACGTGCAAGTCGATAGTTAAGTCTGGAAGTGGATGCACGGCATACAACACAACTGTTGAGCCTAACATCCGGTTTCTACATCGTGCTTCAGCATGAATAGGAGTAGGTATAAGGGAAATGCAATTTTACTTGGAATCCAATGGGGGATGGAATTGTCCCGAAAAATTAAATGTAGCCATTTTTTGAGACGCTATACAGTTTGTAGACTGGGTTAGAATATAGTGTACTAGCTAACGTTAAAATTTGAATGAAAATTTTAACATATAGTTTTTATAGATTTTTTTTATTTATATATATTATCTCACTCACTTGTTTCCTTCATCATATAACACTACACTTGTGTAAGCCTATTTCCCTTTTTTTATTATGATAAAATTTTATGGTCATTAGGAATTGTACCTAAGATCATAAGAGAGCTATGATCATATTATGATTATTTGACCCTTATATAGTTTATATAAGCATTGTTTAATTATTTTATAGCTTATTATAGTTTTAGAGATTTTTAAATATTTATTTATTAAGGTTTAATATTTTTAATGACTTTTAAAATTTTACTATAGGTTTATTTGGGACTATTTTGTGCCAAGGTATTTTATGTATGCTCTAATAGATTATAAATACTTTCTATAATTTTATAGAATTTTTCTGTAATTTTTAGATATTTATTTTATTAAGTTTTATATATTTTAAAGACTTCCAATATTGATTAAGAGGTCATTTGGGACTAATATGAGGTAAAGTATTTTTACTTATATTCTAGAAGGTTAAATATATATTTTTTTGTAATTTTCTACAATTTTTTTAGGAATTATTAGAATTTTATTTGAGTTTATTTGGCCTTAGAATAATTTTTAAATCATTTTCTAAAAATTAATTATCCAGTCATACCCAGTCAGCGCTGGCCGCGCCCACCCGTCAGCCAATGCAGCGCCCAGTCAGCGGGTGTTGACTGTACCCGCCCTATATATATATATATATATATATTTTTTTTTTCCGCCCTATATATATATATATATATATATATATATATATATATATATATATATATATATTTGCTGAACAGTAACCCGCCCAGTTACGATGTTTCGATGTTCGATAGTGACTCGTGTATTTGATGCACGTTTCATTTCAATTGTTCTATCTAGAGTTCGACACACAGTACGATCTCTCTCCTTCGAGCCACGTCCGTGGACTCGATAGGATAACTTAGCATACAATGGTGCATTTTACTTAGGCATGACGGATTCAAAAAGATGGGCCAGTCCTCCCACCTTAAGCCGATAAGTCTTGTAGTTTTGCCGAGCCGATGCGGCTCGATTTCATAACTTTGTTGCACGACCAACTCTTCTGACTTAGCCATTCGAGCACTTCGTGCTTTGTTGAATTATTCGACCGATTTGGCTTACCGTGCCTATGCCTCTGTCACTCCCCGATCCTGGAATACGTATTTTAATACGTAAACTGATAAAATTGTATTTACCTTGTATTTATACTATATTTATTATGCTGTGTTTCTTCATGCATTTTCCAAAAATATTTGACAAAATATTATTTCCTAATTTATTTTCTGTATTTGGGCCTACAGTTTTAGCTCATTTGGGTAACCCATTCTTGGTTCACCAATGGCTCATCATGAACCCTTTGGTTCATCATGAACCCATGGGTCCAAGATCTTTATATATACTCATCTCATTCTCTCTCCTCTCATTTACTTCCTCTCATTTACTTCCTCCACCAACCAAGGCAAGTACCAACTTGCTCAAGAGATGGATCCATAATTTTGTCAATGATTTCTTACAAAACTATTTGCCAAAACATGTTCTTCTCCTCAATCTATACTAGTTTAGAACTTGGAAATTTCTATTTTGAAGCTTTGATTTTTGTAGATCTAGGTTTTAATCATTTTCGGATTTGCATGGTTTGATCTACTTTAGTTGGATTTTATGGGTTTTTGATGCTTCCATGTGGAAGAGCATTCAGTTTCACCCAAGTTGGAGCTTTGGAAATCTGGATTTGGAGTTCGGATGGCCAAGTTATGATGCTTTGAAGCTTGGGTTCAGCCATGGTGTTCTTGCTGTTTTGGAGAAGACAGTGAACAGTGTGCTCCTGTTTGAGCACGCTTCCTGTTGGAAGCGTGTCTTCCCTTGAGCTTGCGTGACTTTTCACGCAGCTCTTCCCTTGAGCTTGCGTGACTTTTCACGCAGCTCTCCCCTTGAGCTTGCGTGACTTTTCACGCAGCTCTTTCCTTAAGCTTGCGTGACTTTTCACGCAGCTCTCCCCTTGAGCTTGTGTGACTTTTCACGCAGCTCTTCCCTTGAGTCTGCGTGACTTTTCACACAGCTCTCCCCTTGAGCCTGCGTGACTTTTCACGCAGCTCTCCTCTGAGTGAGCCTGCGTGACCTTTCACGCACGCAGTTTTGAGTGAGCCAGCGTGACTTTTCATCCCTTGAGCGTGCGTGCTTTTGTGCGTACGCTTTTGATATTTTATTAGATATTATATGCCTATTTTATATCCTTACGTCTTTTGTTCCGAGCATGATATGAGCACTAATGTGACCCCGGTGAACAAAGTGTTCCTACCTGATACATGTACCTGAATGTCCCAGTTCTTGTTCATGCTCGACAAATGACTCGTAACTCCACGTGGCGTATTTGTAATGATGCATTACACTAAGGAGGGTAGCCCATGTTGACATACTGATTGACATGGATCCTCTTTGGGGTACTCGTACTTGAGTACGACTTTAGGAGGATAATCATGCAGGCCACAGCATGTGAGTCCAACTAGGCAACTAAATATACTAGATGCATGGGGAGGGCAGAATCCCGAGATCGTGTTACACCAGCCGCCTTGAGATATTGTCTTGACGCGCCGGCTGGTCTCCACGGATACTGTGTCATCTGCAACGAGTGGATGACTGTATCCGACTAATTCCTGCTATATAATATATGTTTTGGCAAGGTGGCCTTACGAGGGACCTGTGCTCAATAACACCTGTCTACGCGAACCCCTGGGTTGGCTAGCCTTGCTGGAAAGATACGATCTGAGGATTTTCTAATAACATGACGCGAGGATAACCTCGTCCCACTAGAAACTCGTAGACTTGATTGGCCGTGAAAACGACTTGCTTGTGTCCTATTACCTTCCGTGAATAACTGAGGGAAGCGGACTGTCATGGTACGTGATCCAACCCATGTTCTTGTTTGATTGTTGGGTTGGTTATCGTACTATGATAGGCCGTGGACCGAAGTTATGAACGGAAGACTTATTCTGGTTGTGAAGTGCTACTTCTGTGAATGACTGAGGAACATGGTCTATCATGGTACATGATCCAACCCATGTTCTTGTTTGATTGTTGGGTTGGTTATTGTGCTGCGATAGGCTATCGACCGAAGTCACGACCAGGAGGTTTTACTGTTTATACCTTTTAACTTTGTGAAAGTTATAGAGTACGACACGTCCCGACTCCATGCGGCACCTTTTGTCCTTGTTTGGTTGTAAGGGTGCCATATGGGTTCGAGGATGTTGCGCTACCCTATAATAGTAGCATAAGTATTACTATTATCAATCATTCTATTAACTGGGTTTTTAATCTTAACTCTTGTGCCCCTTTGGCGGTACTTGCTATTCGGGGCTGACCCCGCTGGTTTTGTTTGGCCAGATCTCGTAGCAGAGCCAGAGGACACGATCTTCCTCCCTGACATCCATGGTGCATACTAGGAGCATGGCGGTCCGGGGACTCGAGTGGATTTCTTCTCCACCACTCCTGCTTATACTTTTGCGGCATTTAGCCACCGGCACCTGTTAGCCGGATTACTCGATATTTTATGCCAGTACATAATTGTAATTAAACAGACTGCAGTTGTGTATAATTTTGTACTCCTGACTCTCTGAGATAGCTAAATTATAAAGCTAGTCTCTCATGATCATTTTGATGAAGCGTCGGAGACGCCTTACTGCTTTATCTTTAATGTTCATTTATTTGCTGATATGATTTGATTGATTGAGACATAGAACTCTGTGGGACCATAGGAGACTTGATTGTAGCATGTACCCCCTAGTCTCTCGACAGCCACGATCGCCGTATGACGTTACGTACCTCATATGGAGTAGCTGGCCTAGTCCGTCTCCGTATTTCGGTACTGGAGCGTGACAAGGTTTTAGTGGTGGCCCATGCAGGTCTGTTTTTCAGACTTGTGGGGTATCGCAAATTATTAGGAGTCTCAATCAAAACTTGTTCCCCTTGAAATTCCGTTTCGAATTCTCTGTCTTTGCCTTGATCTCTAACCTGACTTGCATCCTCGAAATTTTTCTCGTCCGGACTTGATAATCTTATATTCTTCTCTATAGGGGTGCTTCATTCTCAGTAGCGGGTGAGGCCCATGAGGAAGAGCAGCAAGATCATGGCTCGACTGGGCAGCAACAGAGGAGAGAACCTTCCCCAGGGCAGACACGAGCAGAAATGGAACCAGAGGCAGTGCAGCCGCAGGTTGTTGAAACTCCTGCAGCACCAGCAGCGACGGCAGTACCAGACGCCGTAGCACTCCTGGAGATCATCCGGGGGTTTCTTGTAACTAACCAACAGCAACAGACTCGACAGCAGGAGCAGAACGTGTTGCTGAACCAAGGGATTCAGTTAGCTCTTGAGAGGAGTGTCGGGGCTGACTCGGGAGCATCAGGAAGGTTTCGTCGCTTGAACCCGAGGTATTTTGATGGCACGGAGGATGCCATTACTGCGGATGCCTGGATTCAAGACATCGAAGCCATTCTTGTGGCAGCCAAGGTTCCAGATGATGAGAAGGTTGATCAGGTCAAACTGGTACTTCAAGATCTTGCCCGCGACTGGTGGGCATCAGAAGAAGTTGGTACAAGACGCCCTGTTCGTTGGACCACCTTCAGTGACAGATTCAAGGCCAAGTATTTTGGCGTAGTAGCTCGATATGAGCTCCAGCAGAAGTTTATCAGTCTCAAGCAAGCAGGCAAGACCGTAGATGGGTATGCAGCAGAGTTCTGCAGATTGTGCCGTTTCGCACCAGCAATGGTGGCAACGGAGCCAGAGAAAGATATGAGGTTCCAGCAGGGACTTCATTTGGAACTATTACAGCTTGTGGAAGGACACGACTACCAGACGTTCGACGCTGTTTTGACGGCCGCTCGGAGGCACGAGCTTACCCAGCAGAGGTTGGCATCGAGGACAGGAGGTCAGAAGAGATCTCATTCCCAGGTTGGAGGAGGAGCAATGCAGCGAACATCGGCACCAGCACCCGGTGTACGTATTCATGATGCAGGAGCACCGTGGAGGACGGCCGTGTCAACTAATACAGCGCCAGTTCGACATCAGCAGTCGAGAAACCAGCAACAGCGTCAGGGAGCACCCCAGGGCTGTACATTCTATGGGAAGGCAGGGCACACGAGGGAGGTGTGCCGGTCAGCGAATGGCTTATGCTTGAGGTGTGGTAGTTCAGACCACCGTATCTCCACTTGTCCTGTGAAGCAGAGGCCAGGAGGGCCAGCTCTGCAGTTTCCAGCATTGCCAGCTCCGGTGGCAACCCCGAGTGGAGGGCCAGTATTAGCAGTAAGGCCCCTAGCCCAGCGTCTACCAACGCAGGCTCAGATGTTCCGCCAGGCACAAGAAGTCGAAGGCCCTCAGAGGCAGCAACAGCATGGTCGAGGAAGGCCGCAACAAGGGGCTCCGCGGGGCCAGGCTCTCATATTGACCTTGGGAGAGGCTCTAGCGTCTAGTGACGTGGTGGCAGGTAAAATTCTCGTCACCTCATTTCCCGCTGTAGCATTATTTGATTCAGGCGCTACTCATTCATTCATATCTGCACAATATGCTACACGGATTGGATTAGAGTTTGAGGCATTCCCGGAGAGGATGGATATACTCACCGGCAATGGGCTCGTAGAAGTTAGCAGAGTGCGCTTTTCATGTCCGGTGGAGGTGTGTGGGCATTTACTGCCCGCATCATTGATTGAATTCCCTATGGGGAATTTTGATGTTGTTCTTGGCATGGAATGGTTGAGAGACAGTCATACGACAATTGATTGTAGAGGAGGTAGGGTTATATTCAGCGTTCCTGGGATGGAACAGTTCATCTTTACTCGAACCTTGAAGAATCAGGCCGGAGGCGTCATCTCAGCAACAGTGTCAGAGCCAGGACAGATTCCGAGAGTGGTCGAAGATTTTCTCGACGTCTTCCCTGATGAGCTCCCAGGGATACCCCCAGTCAGAGAGGTAGAATTTAGCATTAATTTGAACCCTGGAACGAGGCCTATTGCAGACAGAGTTTACAGAATGTCGCCGTCAGAACAGGATAAGTTGTATCAACATGAAGAAGAGTTAAAGTCTAAGGGATTCATCCGAGACAGTAAATCGCCCTGGGCCGCGCCAGTGATTCTAGTTTCCAAGAAGGATGGGTCGACGAGGATGTGCATCGACTACCGCAAGCTGAATGCAGTAACAGTGAAGAATAAGTACCCGCTGCCAAGGATTGATGACCTGTTTGACCAGTTGAGCAAGGCCATCATCTTTTCCAAGATCGATCTTCAGTCGGGATACTATCAAGTAAGAGTCCGGGAGCAAGACATACCGAAGACAGCATTCAGATCTAGATATGGACATTATGTGTTTTTAGTAATGCCCTTTGGACTAACCAACGCCCCCGCAGTATTCATGGATTTAATGAACCGCATCTTTCTGCCGTATTTGGATAAATTTGTGGTGGTATTCATAGATGACATTCTTGTCTATTCCAACAGTGAAGAGGAGCATGAGAAACATCTTAGGACTGTCTTACAGACATTGAGGGAGCATCAACTTTATGCGAAGCTCGACAAGTGTGAATTTTGGTTAGATCACATTTCGTTCCTGGGGCATGTAATTTCTGGGGCAGGAGTGTCAGTGGATCCGAAGAAGATTGAGGTCGTAGAGCATTGGCCAGTCCCGAGAACGGTTGCAGAAGTGCGAAGTTTCTTAGGATTAGCTGGTTACTACAGAAGGTTCGTGGCAGACTTTGCCAAGATCTCGGCGCCCTTAACGCGTTTGACGCACAAGGACGTAGAGTTTGTTTGGTCAGCTAGTTGTCAGGCATCATTTGAAGAATTGAAGAAGAGATTGATCTCAGCCCCGATCTTGACGCTTCCAGTAGGAGCGGAAGGCTTTACAGTATATTGTGACGCATCTGGGAAGGGTCTTGGATGTGTATTGATGCAGCACGGAAAGGTGATAGCATATGCGTCTCGACAGCTTCGAGACCATGAGAAGAATTACCCGACTCACGATTTGGAGTTAGCAGCTGTGGTGTTTTCACTCAAGTTGTGAAGGCATTATTTATACGAAGATCGGGTAGAGATCTATACTGATCATAAGAGTTTGAAATACGTATTCACGCAGCGAGATTTGAACATAAGGCAAAGAAGATGGTTAGAACTACTGAAGGATTTTGACTTAGATCTTCAGTATCATCCAGGCAAGGCGAATATAGTTGCAGATGCACTGAGTAGGAGAGACAGTGCCTTTATCTTGACCTCGCAGAAGCATATTTTAGAAGACCTTCAGAGTATGGGAATCAAAGTAGTTTTGCCAAGGGATATAGAAAGAATGACCAGTATGCAGATTCAGTCAACCTTAGTAGAGAGGACAAGGGCGGCACAAGCAGGAGATCCACAGATTCAGAAGTTGCGGTCGGAGTGTGAATCAGGCCGTAGAAAGGAGTTAGTAATTCATGAAGATGGTACGCTCAGATTTGGAAACAGACTCTGTGTACCGAGTGGAGACCTTCGGCAAGAAGTTATGTCCGAAGCTCATAGTTCTATTTACTCCATTCATCCAGGAGGAACGAAGATGTATCGAGATATCAGGCAGTACTTTTGGTGGAATGGCATGAAAAGAGAGAGAGAGCGAGATTTGTATCCAAGTGTCTGGTATGTCAGCAGGTGAAAGCCGAGCAGCAGAGACCAGCAGGGTTGCTACAGCCGCTTCCTATCCCAGAATGGAAATGGGAGCACATCACGATGGATTTTGTGACCGGTTTACCTAGATCTCCGACTGGTAAGAATGCAGTCTGGGTAATAGTAGATCGACTCACGAAGGTCGCTCATTTTCTTCCCTTCCGAGTTGGACAGACTACTGAGCAGTTAGCAGAAATGTACATGAAGCAGATAGTAAGGCAGCACGGTGTTCCAGTTAGTATAGTATCAGATCGGGATACGCGGTTTACTTCCCATTTTTGGCGGAGCTTACACCAAAGTTTGGGAACCAAGTTAAGATTCAGTACTGCTTATCATCCACAAACTGACGGGCAATCAGAAAGAACCATTCAGACGTTAGAAGATACGCTACGGGCGTGTACCTTGGATTTTGGCGGATCTTGGGAGGATCACCTTCATCTAGTGGAGTTCTCCTATAACAACAGCTATCAGGCTAGCATTCAGATGGCCCCGTTCGAAGCATTGTACGGAAGGAAGTACAGGTCCCCTTTGGCATGGGACGACGTCGGAGAACGGAAGATGTTGGGGCCAGAGATGATCATGCAGACTGTGGAGATAGTTAAGTTGGTCAGAGAGCGCCTTCGAGTTGCACAGGACCGACATCGTCATTGGGCAGATTAGCATCGTAGGCCTCTAGAGTTCAGAGTTGGCGACCAAGTGTTTCTGCGGATTTCGCCTACTCGGGGTATCATCAGATTTGGAACCCGAGGAAAGCTTAGTCCAAGATACGTTGGTCCTTTTAAGATTCTCGCTCGGGTAGGCGATGTGGCCTATCGACTTGCCCTTCCGCCTTCGTTAACTGGCATACATGATGTGTTTCATGTGTCCCAATTACGTGGGTATGTCCCGAATCCGAGTCATGTCCTCGATCATTCTGAGTTAGTCGTTGGTACCGACCTAACTTACGAGGAGCAACCCGTATCTATTTTAGACCGACGAGAGAAGGTACTCAAGAATCGGACGATAAACCTTGTCCGTGTTTCTTGGAACCATCACTCTCCGGGAGAGTCAACCTGGGAGCGCGAGGACGAGATCAGATCTCGGTATCCGCATTTGTTTGACTAATAAGGTATATTTTTGCACCTTATTGACACGATTCCATGCTTATCTGCACCTGCTTGTTTTGCACTTTGTGATGTATGATAATAACCGCTATGATAGTTAACTTGTATATGATTATGCCCTGCTTGTCCTGATTTTACTATCCTGTCTTGGCTGGAATTTCGAGGACAGGATTTTTCTAAGAAGGGTAGAGATGTCACTCCCCGATCCTGGAATACGTATTTTAATACGTAAACCGATAAAATTGTATTTACCTTGTATTTATACTATATTTATTATGCTGTGTTTCTTCATGCATTTCCCAAAAATATTTGATAAAATATTATTTTCTAATTTATTTTCTGCATTTGGGCCTACAGTTTTGGCTCATTTGGGTAACCCATTCTTGGTTCACCAATGGTTCATCATGAACCCTTTGGTTCATCATGAACCCATGGGTCCAAGATCTTTATATATACTCATCTCATTCTCTCTCCTCTCATTTACTTCCTCTTATTTACTTCCTCCACCAACCAAGGCAAGTACCAACTTGCTCAAGAGATGGATCCATAATTTTGTCAATGATTTCTTACAAAACTATTTGCCAAAATATGTTCTTCTCCTCAATCTATACTAGTTTAGAACTTGAAAATTTCCATATTAAAGCTTTGATTTTTGTAGATCTAGGTTTTAATCATTTTCGGATTTGCATGGTTTGATCTACTTTAGTTGGATTTTATGGGTTTTTGATGCTTCCATGTGGAAGAGCATTCAGTTTCACCCAAGTTGGAGCTTTGAAAATCTGGATTTGGAGTTCGGATGGCCAAGTTATGATGCTTTGAAGCTTGGGTTCAGCCATGGTGTTCTTGCTGTTTTCGAGAAGACAGTGAACAGTGTGCTCCTGTTTGAGCATGCTTCCTATTGGAAGCGTGTCTTCCCTTGAGCTTGCGTGACTTTTCACGCAGCTCTTCCCTTGAGCTTGTGTGACTTTTCACGCAGCTCTCCCCTTGAGCTTGCGTGACTTTTCACGCAGCTCTTTCCTTGAGCTTGAGTGACTTTTCACGCAGCTCTCCCCTTGAGCTTGCGTGACTTTTCACGCAGCTCTTCCCTTGAGCCTGCGTGACTTTTCACGCAGCTCTCCCCTGAGTGAGCCTGCGTGACCTTTCACGCACGCAGTTTTGAGTGAGCCAGCGTGACTTTTCATCCCTTGAGCGTGCGTGCTTTTGTGCGTACGCTTTTGATATTTTATTAGATATTATATGCCTATTTTATATCCTTACACCTTTTGTCTCGAGCATGATATGAGCACTAATGTGACCCCGGTGAATAAAGTGTTCCTACCTGATACATGTACCTGAATGTCCCAGTTCTTGTTCATGCTCGACAAATGACTCGTAACTCCACGTGGCGTATTTGCAATGATGCATTACACTAAGGAGGGTAGCCCATGTTGACATACTGATTGACATGGATCCTCTTTGGGGTACTCGTACTTGAGTACGACTTTAGGAGGATAATCATGCAGGCCACAGCATGTGAGTCCAACTAGGCAACTAAATATACTAGATGCATGGGGAGGGCAGAATCCCGAGATCGTGTTACACCAGCCGCCTTGAGATATTGTCTTGACGCGCCGGCTGGTCTCCACGGATACTGTGTCATCTGCAACGAGTGGATGACTGTATCCGACTAATTCCTGCTATATAATATATGTTTTGGCAAGGTGGCCTTACGAGGGACCTGTGCTCAATAACACCTGTCTACGCGAACCCCTGGGTTGGCTAGCCTTACTGGAAAGATACGATCTGAGGATTTTCTAATAACATGACGCGAGGATAACCTCGTCCCACTAGAAACTCGTAGACTTGATTGGCCGTGAAAATGACTTGCTTGTGTCCTATTATCTTTCGTGAATAACTGAGGGAAGCGGACTGTCATGGTACGTGATCCAACCCATGTTCTTGTTTGATTGTTGGGTTGGTTATCGTACTATGATAGGCCGTGGACCGAAGTTATGAACGGAAGACTTATTCTGGTTGTGAAGTGCTACTTCTGTGAATGACTGAGGAACATGGTCTATCATGGTACATGATCCAACCCATGTTCTTGTTTGATTGTTGGGTTGGTTATTGTGCTGCGATAGGCTATCGACCGAAGTCACGACCAGGAGGTTTTACTGTTTATACCTTTTAACTTTGTGAAAGTTATAGAGTACGACACGTCCCGACTCCATGCGGCACCTTTTGTCCTTGTTTGGTTGTAAGGGTGCCATATGGGTTCGAGGATGTTGCGCTACCCTATAATAGTAGCATAAGTATTACTATTATCAATCATTCTATTAACTGGGTTTTTAATCTTAACTCTTGTGCCCCTTTGGCGGTACTTGCTATTCGGGGCTGACCCCGCTGGTTTTGTTTGGCCAGATCTCGTAGCAGAGCCAGAGGACACGATCTTCCTCCCTGACATCCATGGTGCATACTAGGAGCATGGCGGTTCGGGGACTCGAGTGGGTTTCTTCTCCACCACTCCTGCTTATACTTTTGCGTCGTTTAGCCACCGGCACCTGTTAGCCGGATTACTCGATATTTTGTGCCAGTACATAATTGTAATTAAACAGACTGCAGCTGTGTATAATTTTGTACTCCTGACTCTCTGAGATAGCTAAATTATAAAGCTAGTCTCTCATGATCATTTTGATCAAGCGTCGGGGACGCCTTACTGCTTTATCTTTAATGTTCATTTATTTGCTGATGTGATTTGATTGATTGAGACATAGAACTCTGTGGGACCATAGGAGACTTGATTGTAGCATGTACCCCCTAGTCTCTCGACAGCCACGATCGCCGTATGACGTTACGTACCTAATATGGAGTAGCTGGCCTAGTCCGTCTCCGTATTTCGGTACTGGGGCGTGACAGCCTCAGTCCATTGCGAGGTGGTGATTTGGTTTACGGACTCCGTTGTAAACAAGGCAAAAATGTCGACATCTTATATTTCAGCGTAAACGTATAGCCTGCACATGAAACCAACTAAAATTAGTATTCATTAGAATCGGACTTGTGCGTTGCATCTATTCGATTTATTTGTATCTTCTAACTGGCTCAATGCTTTCTCTCGGGCCAACCAAACACTTGCATCGATCTTGTAACCTCCGTTAACTGAATTCTAAAAAATTCTTGAATTTTAAAATTTTCTATTTTCTAAATTTTACTAAATTTTCAAAATCATAAATTTTGGTTTTGTAATTAGCTATATGGAATATATATTTTTAGATTACGATATGTTATACATTTATTATCAGGTTATTGGCTTTTCGAAACGGTTCATTGAAATTTGTATAGTTTTGGGCTTATATAGCCTAGTAAATAAAATTAGTTATTTTGAACTCCTCAAATAATATGGGACATATTCATATATGAAAATACTTTAAAAATTTGTATAAGTTAGATTTATATGATATATGTATTAGCCTCGAGCCAACGTGATCATTTTGAACTTCCACTAGCTTTGGGCCAAAAGGCCATATAAATAATAATTATTATATTTGGAAAAAATGTATTTATATATGAGCTGAGCTCATTAAATTGACCTATAATATATGATTATTTTGGGCTAGGATTATTGTTACATAAAAATATTTTGGTTTGTTATTGGATTAAATTACGAAGAGATTTTCCTTGAATTTATTTTATTGGGCTAATGGCCCAATTCATGAGAGAGCTTCTTGGAAGCTTCTCCTCACATACTTGGGAGCATGCCCTCACCATTATTTAATAGGGACTCCCATTTCTCATATACACACTTCCCAATGCATTTCAAAGTGAATTGTGTTCGTGTCCATCCATTTTATTCCATTTTTATTTACATTTTAAATTGTCCAAATATGTGTCCGACACACCAAATACCAAATAAAATCTCGTATCCGATACCCGCACCACCGTCTCAACCGAACCCCCACCCTGGTCGAGTCCATCCTGGCCTCCACCAGTGATATCCAACCACCCTCACTCTCCCTGACCTCCACCTCCTTTCTTTCATGCCCCGCTCCCGTAGGAGCTATCGTCCTCGCTAAGGCGTGATGCCGCACGGGCCTAGGTTGCGTCCGTGAAGGGCTAAGTCCAGAAACGACCGATTGAGCTAGGCCATAGAGTCGCACAGAGTGTCCCCATTTGCAGCTGAAAGTAAAAGAACACAAGTTGGAACAAATTCAATCTCTTCATTGATATTCAAGAAGTTTACAAGCAGCGCCAGGCCGAGATTACAAGTCGCTCAAGCTCTCTCTCTCTGAAACATAAAAGGCGTGCCAAGTGGCTTACAAGATGGAATGATTCATGGCGATGTTTCGATACATTATGTCCTGTTTATGGTACTTCGGTTCCTTTGCAACGCTCCAAGGCCCCAGAGTTAGCTCCGCGCCTTAGCACATTCGATGGAAGCTCCGCACCCGACGACGTCTCCTGCACCCTACAAGCAAACTGTGGGGTTATCAGTACATTGTTATGCATTGTTGGGGAGGCTAGCTCGCCCACTCGCTATCATTACCAAACACGTTTATTTTACTTCTGTGCATCATCTATCATTCATTGTCTTTCAAATCTTGCCTTAGGATCAGTTTCATGGCATATTTCATAACCTATCTCGTGTTATCGCTTTCAAGTGTTTGCATGGAAATACATGCACGACTTACCCATACTTACCGTCCGGCCTTCCCTGTCCAAAGTAAACCAAATTAGTCAACAATTCATATACAATAACTTAACGTAGTTCGCGTAAACATTCAGTGTCAAGGGTGTGTCTCTGCCTCAGATTCTACGACGTGTTCCCGCTTGCGAAGATACGTTATGACCACACCTCATTCCGATGATCATTCTTACTCGGATATCCCATCTACTCAACCAGTCAGTTGTGTTATGCTCGAAGGATTTTGTTCTAACGTCCATATTTACTCAACTATTCAATTGTTTAGTTAACTTAGACTACTTGGTTTCAATGCAAGGACTTGCACGTGGATTGCCACCAGCAAGCCCACTTAATCTATATGCACCGGTCGCTGGCATCAAAAGCCATTTTAGACATGTTTCCTTTGGTATTCTAACCTATCATAGCGTGATGACTGGTACACCTTGATAGTCTTTTGAAATACCCGACCTTACGTCTCCTGTGTGCCCGAGCCCGCACACAGGCCGTCCATAAGCCATGATTCCGCCTAGGCCGGCCACGATGTCGTTGATCGTTGCCTTGGAATCACTTTTTGATTCTTCCCCCCCGCCCCGTATACGAGCGGGTTGTCCGCGACCATTTCGTATTGTCTTGTCATTTTGACTTAACGGCTGTCTTTGAGCCATAGGCTGTCTGTGAGCCATATTGCGTTATCGACCAGGTTGGCGGCGGCGGCCGTGCAGCGTGGGTAGCGAGCCCCGTTGCACGTCCCCATCATACATGTCGCTAACCATTTCATTCTTTCTTATCTTTCATTCATTCTTTCTTTTCTTTCTTTCACTTGTTCGTTCGTTGATTCATTCATTCACTTATTCGTTCATTCGTTCATTCATACATTATGCAACTCCCTGTATGGGAGTCGCCTTGGCGACCCATCGGTCCTGAAGTCTTCCAATATTGCTATACTATACTCGGAATGACTATGTCGATAGTCTTCTCGTTTCATTGTTGTAAGCCATTCATTTCTTCATTGTTGAACGCATAAGAAACTTGAAATATAAGCTTGTGACTTGGCACGAGCGTGGAGTGCGGTGGGCACGAGCGTGGAGTGCGGTGCGAGAGTCATTTATTTGTATGCATGGTGTTATTGCCTAGCGATTCTAGCAATAGTGTCTGTATTATTAAGTATCTATGCTAAGCAAAGACAGGTTCATCGGATCCACCTACCTTAGCGATGATCGCGTCGGCTGAGCGATACTCCGAACGTGCCTTTGAAAGTCTAAGTCTGGATTCCTCTTGGCGGACCAATACAAGTCTTGTATCGATTCTTCATCGTGTCGATGCAACTCGTCGAGTCGACCGCTCATTTGAGTCGTTGCACTTGCCGTTTGAATCGGCGTTCCGCTAGGGCGGAGCGGGTCGTTACATAATACACCACTCAAAACAAGTCTCGTCCTCGAGACTTCCTGAGTGCAAGTCGTCCTATCGTTCCTTAACTCATGCCGTGTGCATACCTTAGACAATTCCTATCGAATGGGTTTATCGTTTGATGGCATCGAGCTATACTCGGTTATCCTTCCAAGTTTTGTGTTGCATACATTTGGTAACTTTTATCGAATGACTTTACTACTCATGTAAGAGTCAATGGTACCAATTTAATCGTTGTGTTTCTATAACTTGGTTGCTATTGTGCCCGTTGTGGGGCTGAAATGGTCACACGAGGCACGTTGTAATTCATCAAACGCGAGGGTCGTAGGCTGAGACTAACTCACTTATTCATTCATGCACACCTCAACACCCACTTGCAGCTGCATTCGAGTTCATCATATCGCTGAGTTTGGATCGTGCATATATTCAAGGCGTCCTCCGAATACGTACATTTCAACCAAGCTTAGCGATTAGCGAAGTCGGACAAACTACTCGTGATAGTTTCGATTTGTCGATCGTTTTACTTTTACTTCGATTAAAATCGAACTCATGTGCGTCTCACTATCGTTTATCTCGGTCCTCGAGATGATCGATTCGTTTCTCAAGCGTTCATGCCTACGAAATAAATACGATTTCTTCTTAGCAGAGTCGACCGAGTCTAAGTAATTCTCGTCCGATTCGAGACCAAGTATTGCACTATCATCGAGTACGTCTTCCTATCAGTGATTTACTTCGTTATCCCAACTTTACTTGTGCATCATCGATTATCTGTCATTCACTTCGTTTGAGGATAATCTCATCGTCGTTTATGCACACTCCCAGTTCCATGTCCTAACTCTAAGTCTTGTTACCCCAAGTCTATCGTCCGTCCAGACGATACTGTAAACGTCAGTCACACAGGTTCAATCACTCGGCATAGCGTCTTTCGCCTATCCGCTAGGTCATCTCACAAGGTCATAGTTACAAGTCAAGTTTATGGTTCGTCGTGCAAGGTTATTGCACGACGTTCGCCCCAATCCTATGGTCAAACCATTTGTTCATTTATACGGGAGTTTCTACCCAAGTTTATTTCACTCAAATTTCTAAACATCAAGCAGTGTTCGTCCTATTCGCATCAACACATTTTTCGCTCCAAGTCCGAGCTCGTTTAGGAAAGTCATCCTACGATAGGTTACCCTCAACCAAATCCTCTATATGTTAATATCGTGCGTCCATACTAGCAATTTTCGTAGTCTATCTCTTCAGGTATGTTTTATACAATTCACTCATCCATCCTATCTAATTCACGTAGTCGATCACAAGGTCGTCTAGCATTGCAATATGTCGCGCCCCGATCTCACGTAAGTCTGATTATCCTCGGCGGACATGAATTACCATGTCAACATTCTCGCAGAATAATCGTCCTCATCGGGATGTAACTCTTGCGTTTGAGTCTAGACTTACTCATTTTCGATACGCAGATTGGGTCTACTCAATCCTCAAGTTTTCTTAATTGTCGATCGCAAGTCCTAACAATCCTCGAATTCACCTTCGCTTCAAACCACAAGTTGAAGCAATCAAAATTGCCATGTCATGATATTTCAAGTTCGATCATTCCCGTTGCAATATGAATCATCATGCCAACGCTCACATGGAATGATCGTCCCAAATCCAACGTGACGCATGTGCAAGGCTGGAGATGCGCTAGCGCAAGACAAGATCGTTGTCGTTGTGGTTATTCACGAAAAATCAAGTCATTTCCATTTTCTCCAAACATTCATTTCTATCAAAATTCCTAACATAGCCTTCATCAAAATAATAACTTCTAACACAATCATCATTCATCGAATCAGAGTACCCCCGAGTTATCGTACATCGATCTTTGATACGCCTTAATACTATCGATGACGTACATAACCTGACGACCTTCCTTTTGCAATGAATTCCGAGTTGTGCAACTTAATTCCTCAATTCGCATTGTTCCATGCTAGCTCAAGTCTTCGGGCAACGTCTAATTCAAATCCTTAGTCATTTTCGTATCTTCGAACCAATATTTTCCATGCACGCTGTCTTCCAATCGTACTAACTTCGGTTTCATCTGAGTATTTCGTCTCAATTCAAGTTTCAATCCATTCGACTAAATTTGAAATCGCATGTACGATCCACTACGTTTCCTTGACCAAAATATCCATTTATTTTATCGTTTCGAATCTCCATTCAACCATTTTATAATTTATATTACTATTCACAAATCGTTCGAACGATATCTCGTTTGAGACTCTCGAATCATGACCAACTAAGCGTTACTCGTTCTAAGGCTTTGCGCGATATCATCGCTTGCCGACATACTTATTCTATCCGTAAATCCTTTAGTTTTGCTCGAACAATTTCTATAACGTCCATACACCACTCAGGGTTCGAGCCACGCGACTGGTCGTCGACACTCACTCTTATTCTTCTTCGAAGCTATCACATACACTACTTGGGGTCAAGTCATTCTACAGTTCCTCAAAAGGTCATTCGATTCACAATCGGCATATTCGAATGTGCGTTCGTCCGTTCCCCAAACTCTAAGAATTATTCTCGTGTTCGCTTTAGCGTTGGTCAAGTAGCGTCTCTACCAACATATGTTCTAAGCCTCACTTATTCTCGTCCGAGCGATAGTCAATCTCGTTCGCAAATTCGTTCGCACCAGAAGGTCTAGGTGCACGATACTCGGCACAACTTAGCCACAAGGCTGCATGCATAAACATCCCGTTCGAACTATACTTTGGTCTCGTGTACACGTTCGCTATTGTCATCGTAAGGTTATTCAAGCACGTACTGCATTTGCTAACTTTTAGCGCTGGTTTTCCTTCAACTCAAGTCCGTCATGATTTGGCACAAAGGCCTTCGCCTATCGATCCCGTTCAATCGAGTACTCGTACGAGCTTTTGAAAATATTAGACTTATTGTATGGAACATCCCAAGGCACAACGAGATAGAGCGTATACTTCTTTTGTTTCCAAACGAGCTTTCAAAACTGAAAGAATCGAAAAAAAGTCCAAGGACATAAAGCCGTGCTCTGATACCAATCTGTCACGTCCCGCTCCCGTAGGAGCGATCGTCCTCGCTAAGGCGTGATGCCGCACGGGCCTAGGTTGCGCCCATGCAAGTCTAAGTCCAGAAACGACCGATTGAGCTAGGCCACAGAGTCGCATAGAGTGTCCCCATTTGCAGCGGAAAGTAAAAGAACACAAGTTGGAACAAATTCAATCTCTTTATTGATATTCAAGAAGTTTACTAGCGGCGCTAGGCCGAGATTACAAGTCGCTCAAGCTCTCTCTCTCTCTCTCTGAAACATAAAAGGCGTGCCAAGTGGCTTACAAGATGGAATGATTCATGTCGATGTTCCGATACATTATGTCATGTATATGGTGCTTCGGTTCCTTTGCAATGCTCCAATGCCCCAGAGTTAGCTCCGCACCTTAGCACGTTCGATGGAAGCTCCGTACCCGACGACGTCTCCTGTACCCTACAAGCAAACAGTGGGGTTATCAGTACATTGTTATGCACTGGTGGGGAGGCTAGCTCGCCCACTCGCTATCATTACCAAACACGTTCATTTTACTTCAGTGCATCATCTATCATTCATTATCTTTCAAATCTTGCCTTAGGATCAGTTTTATGGCATATTTCATAAACTATCTCGTGTCACTGATTTCAAGTGTTTGCATGAAAATACATGCACGACTTATCCATACTTACCGTCCGACCTTCTCTGTCCAAAGTAAACCAAATTAGTCAACAATTCATATATAACAACTTAACGTAGTTCGCATAAACATTCAGTGTCAAGGGCGTGTCCCTGCCTCAGATTCTACGACGTATTCCCTCTTGCGAAGATATGTTATGACCACGCCTCATTCCGATGATCATTCTTACTCGGATATCCTATCTACTCAACCAGTCAGTTGTGTTATGCTCGAAGGGTTTTGTTCTAACGTCCATGTTCATTCAACTATTCAATTGTTTAGTAAACTTAGACTACTTTGTTTCAATGCAAGGACTTGCACGCGGATTGCCACCAGCAAGCCCACTTAATCTATATGCACCGGTCGCTGGCATCACAAGCCATTTTGGACATGTTTCCTTTGGTATTCTCACCTATCATAGCGTGATGGCCGGTACACCTTGATAGTCTTTTGAAATACCCGGCCTTACGTCTCCTGTGTGCCCGAGCCCGCACACAGGCCACCCGTAAGCCATGATTCCGCCTAGGCCGGCCATGATGTCGTTGATCGTTACCTTGGAATTCCTTTTTGATTCTCCCCCCCTTTCCATGTATGAGTGGGTTGTCCGCAACCATTTCGTATTGTCTTGTCATTTTAACTTAACGGTTGTCTTTGAGCCATAGGTTGTCTGTGAGCCATATTGCATTATCGACCAGGTTGGCGGCGACGTCCGTACAGCACGGGTAGCGAGCCCCGTTGCACGTCCCCATCATATATGTTGCTAACCATTTCTTTCTTTCTTATCTTTCATTCATTCTTTCTTTCCTTTCTTTCACTTGTTCGTTCGTTGATTCATTCATTCACTTATTCGTTCATTCGTTCATTCATATATTATACAACTTCCTGTGTGGGAGTCGCCTTGGCGACCCATCGGTTCCGAAGTCTTCCAATGTTGTTATACTATACTCGAAATGACTATGTCGATAGTCTTCCCATTTTATTATTGTAAGCCATTCATTTCATCATTGTTGAACGCATAAGAAACTTAAAATATAAGCTTGTGCCTTGGCACGAGCTTGGAGTACGGTGCGAGAGTCATTTATTTGCAAGCACGGTGTTATTGCCTAGCGATTCTAGCAATAGCGTCCGTATTATTAAGTATCTAGGCTAAGCAAAGACAGGTTCATCGGAACCACCCACCTTAGCGATGATCGTGTCGGCTGAGCGATACTCCGAGCGTGCCTTTGAAAGTCTAAGTCTGGATTCCTCTTGGCGGGCCAATGCAAGTCTTGCATCGATTCTTCATCGTGTCGACGCAACTCGTCGAGTCGACGGCTCATTTGAGTCGTTGCACTTGCCATTTGAATCGGCGTTCCGCTAGGGCGGAGCGGGTCGTTACACTTTCCCTGTCGAAACTAGATCTAGCCACCGCCTATTAACGACTACTAGATCTGGCCGAGCCAGATCTGAAATACCCTTCCACCTCTATCACTACCCGCCATTACAACCACCATCATCGTCATCCCTCCGCCCTGTCGTCACCACCTGGGCCGCCACATCCGGCCATCCCTCACCGCCAATACAAGCACCAGCCTTACTCCGACGTCCTCATAGAACTGTCCATTTCCGTCCCGGCCATGCCAACCCAGACCCATTGCCTTTACCACTCTATTCCTCCTCCGCCCTATCACCACCGTCGCCTGGCCGACTGCCTCCGCCAATCGACCACCACCATCTGCAGTCTCCTTTACTACCAACACCACCGACATCGTCTAAACCCCATAGGCATCACCGCCATCGTCAACATCTTCTTCACCGCTCGCAGATCCGGCCTCCCCGGCCACCACCCGACTCCGGCCAAAACACCATTAAACCCCAAATAAAACTACCACAGCAACTTACCTCTGGAAGTCGCGCCGCCTCGACTCCTTGTAGCGCGGCGACTACCAAGCCCCTCCGACGAGCCATTTCCGCCACCCAAGCCAGATCCTTGTCGTTCCAGCCCGGCCACTTCAAGATCCGCCGGGTGCCAAAGCTCCGTCGACGTCGCCTCCGTGCGCCTAGCTCTGCCGAGGCCGCTTCGTCGCTGGATAATCTCTCTTTCCCTTTCTCTAGTCTCTCTCTTCATATCCCCGATTCTTCTTCTTCCCCTCCCTTCATTTTTCTCTATTATTTGGGTTTGCTTCCTCTCTTTTCGAGAGAGAGGCATATGGGGGGATTGTGGAATTGGGTCAGGTGCCCCTATGGGCCAGACCCGGTATGGGTTGTAAAAAAATGGAGAAAAAGAAAGAAAGAAAAGGGAAATGTTTTATGTGGGCTGATATGGGCTTTGGAATGGGCCTTTAGCCATGCTTATTTTGTATATATATATATATATATATATATATATATATATATATATATATATATATATATATATATATATATATATATATATATATATATTTTCTTTATATATATATATATATATATATATATATATATATATATATATATTATATATATATATATATTTTCTTTATATATATATATATATATATATATATATATATATATATATATATATATATATATATATATATATATATATATAAAATTAATTTTGGAGTAGTATGTATATATAGGTATGTTTATATATTGGGTATATAATATATATTATATAGATATATATATATATAATATATATCTATATATATATATATATATATATATATATATATATATATATTATTCTTTTTATATATAATATATATATATATATATATAATATAATTATATATATATATATATATATAAAAAGAATATATATATATATATTATATATATATATATATATAGATATATATATATATATAATATATATATATATATATATATACTATAAAATATATATATAATATATATATATATATATATATATAGGCTTAAGTATTTATATTTGAATCCTATCACCTTTATTATTAAATATGTATTATATTATTTATTATAATGTTTTATTAAATATATATGTAAGTAATTTTCCTAAAACTATGTTGGATCAAAACATACTTGGGCTTGGGCCTATTTTGGTTACAAAATGTGTATTTAAGCCTTAGATATAATATAGTATTAATGTATATTTTTAACCTAAAGGGTATTTGCCAAATAGAGGTTTATCTCTAGAAAAGATTTCCTAAATTTATTTGTATCAAATATAATGTATGGGCTTTATTTACATTTGAAATAAATTATATAAAGTATGTTTTAAGATATTATAAATAAGTACTTTTTAAATATAAGTATACTTATACATATTCTTGCCCTCATGATTAATTTCTTAATCAGTTTCTTAAATCATCTCTAAATCATGACTAATATAGTCGTTCTCTTTCTTGATCATAGACTTCTATCTCGATCTCAATAATCATGCCAAACTCGGTTTCTAGACTTCTATATGCCAAACTGGACTATTTGGACTATACTGGACTCAATAGAATCACCCGTGTCATTATTTGGGAACCATCTTATGGAGCATAGCTTCGGTACCTATTCCGTGTCGACGCATTCGTGTCGTACACATCGACTCTAACTAAATTGAGGCGAGTACATTCTCTGATAAATTTTTATTTATGATATTTTCTATGTTTCATGTATTTAGTGTAGATATCCTTGATTTTTTGACACGTTGGTTACACATATTGGTATTGTCTGGATCCCATCATGAGATGTTATTCCTTGTATATCTTATGCAAGTTTTATCCTTGTTCTCGTGCATTGTATAGACTCCATTCCTGCGAAGGCTCGTGACCTTCTCAGAGAATTCCGTGTCATATCGTGTCATGGTTGGATCCACTGTATCAGTCGGAGGCGAGGAGTAGTAGTGTAGATATGTGGTCAATACCCTCCTTATGCATGTATAGTTCCTTATGAGTGTTAATCATATACCTCACATATGATTAACCAGGCCATAAAATCTTGTGCAAGTTCCCAAGTCAGTCGCATGTCGAAGCTAGTACTCACTCACATAGTTAGTACAGATTCTTGACTTTTGTACATGATATAACCTGTTTTACTCGTTCTTGGTCTTATTTACAGTTTTACCATGCCATGCTACTTTCATGTACACTTTTACTTATTCTCGTATATTCTCTCTATTTACTGTTACATAGTCTTTATTATTTACTGGAAACTGTTGTTAGTGGTGTGCTCGCTCCAATCTTGACTGGACAACTATTTTTTAGATAATGTTATGCCCAACACCTTGGACTTCACAATGACATATCTGTAGGAACGAAATCGTAAAGCAGAATACTCTAGAGGGGGGGTGAATAGAGTAGGCAGCGGAATATTGCTAGCTAAAAACTTTGTTAGCAGTTAGATCACAGAAATAATAATAATCACAAAGTAATAACTGTAAAAAAAAGTGTTCAGAAGGCAAATGCAAACACAGAGATTTATACTGGTTTCCCTCTTGTGAGGACTAGTCCAGTCGAAAGAACTCTAGCTTCCAGTTGAATCCACTATTGGAAAATCCTGTAAATTTTCATACGAAGTCCTTGCAACTTCTACAGACGCGAGCTTTGATACGAAAAACTCGACCAACTTCAGTTTTGAAGAGTTTTTTCTTCAATCAAGCCTCTGATTACAATTTCTCTGAAATCTTCTAGACCGCACCGTACCGACAAATTGACTAGAGAATTGTAACTGGCTTGGGATTTAAAAATGGAAGCTTTTTAAAAACTCTTTGGAAGAAACGTAAGCTTTAGAAGAGAAGATATGAAAGTGAATGAGTGATTTGAAATGATCAGAATTTCTCTATATTTATAGTTTTTCCAAAGACAGAACTTTAGCAGAATTCGGGCAGAATTCAGACAGAATTCTATGTAACAAACCGCAACTGAAGGAAGACCAAGTTCAAAAATCAACGTTCATATAACGTTCACGTTGGCCGAACTCTGGCAGAGTTTTGTCAGGGTTGGTCAGGTTAATTTTATAAAAAATATTTTGGCCTTTTTGAAATCCTTCAGAAGCTTTTGTAAATAATAGATGTTTTTCAAAACATAGGTCAATTTTGAAAACGATTTTGGATAGCAATTTTGAAAACGATTTTGGATAGCCTATTTGCCAGTACGACTTGGTGTACAATATATTCCTAGACTCAATAAAATAAAAATTACATTGCATAAGAAAATACAGTCTCGAGTGGCAAACATAGCTTCGGTCTTAAGCAGTATCCAAAATGTCTTGAGTAAAACATCTGAATTATGCAGTATATCGAGACAGAGTTTGATCAATTATTAAAATCTGGTTTGACCATGATCAATGGCCAAAAAAATTTCCCCATTTTGATAATTGACAAACCTTGACCGATATAACATCTTTGGTCATTATCAAATCAAAATTGGACCGATATAATGTACCAAAAAATTGTTCCTGTAATTGTTCATAACATGTATTCATGAAGTTGTTAGGTCTTATTTCTTCTCCGTTGTCACTTAGCAAAATAATTGCAAAAGAGAAAGCTCTCCCATAATATATGCATAAGTAACAAGCAGTGAAGAAATACAAAAATATGGATATATAAAAATGTATCACAGGCATAGTGTAAATGTCACATACAGGAAATAAAATGTGATAAGCAGAGAATATTTCACAGGAAGTGTAAATGGAAGCATAACTAAAAGATAATGCTATAAGAAAGCTGAACTGAATAAAATGCTAAACTGAAGCATATACATGTCCATCAAACACAAAAGTCACTAATAATAATCAAAATAACTAAGAGTATTGATACTAGCTTGGAATGTAGGAGCATTTCCAAGTAAACAAAAGACAAAGTCATCAGTCTCAAAAGTGTGACAAATCAAAAATCATCTTCATCGTCATCGTCATCATCTGCAGTGCCAGCATGTCCACCATGTTCGGATGGACCAACTCCAGAGATGTGTGGAGTAGCACCAGAAGTACGATACCAATCGAAAGCGTTCCCTGGCTGGAACAGAAGTGGACTGCCTCATCATCAATACGATAACCATATACAGAAGGGTCTCTAGGAAGAGAGCTAGTAGAGTGACCCGTCTGAGCAAATCTGAGATCGGCAAAAGAGTTGGCAATAGCCTAGAACCGAGTCACGTCACGGAACTCATGTTCCTTGGAAGTATCAACAAAGAAAGTCTGCAGATCCAAGAGGTGCTGATGAATACCTTCAAAAGTCATAGGGTAAGATTGAGGAGGAAAAGGGACAGTAGAGCAGTTGCAGGTGCAGGAGGTGGAGAAGCAGTGGCAATGCTACGACGAGAAAGCTTGAGAAACTTGGACTCAGGGTCCAGAGCGCAAGTGGATAAGTCTATGTCAAAATGCTAAAAGATGCGTGGGATAAGCATCGTATAAGAGAGATTGCGCTCTCTTCCCGCGACATCTACCCATCATCTGAATGATAGTTTTAGGGGCAGAAAAAGGAATCCCTTAAGAATGTGATATAGGGCAGAAAGTTCTAGTGCAGTGACATCATCTTTTGAAGTAGATTTGGGAAGAAGAGTGGAATAGATGATGCGATGTAACTCATAGTTAAATAAGTTCAAGTTATTGGCCTTGATCTTTCCAAGACGAGCACGTACGGGCGCACAAATCTCATTCTTGAAACTAACAAGAGTCGTGCCCTCGGGAAAATTGAAGTCGGTGATGTCATCGAGCGGGCACCTTCGTTTGGAATACCAAAGATTTCAGCTAGCAACACATCATCGAACTCGATATCTATCCCGCCAACATGAGTTCTTACGGTAAAAGTGTCTAACACAAAGTTACAATAGAACAGGGCATTAGTAGCTATAGAGAATTATAGGGTAGCAAGATGGTGTAACCCTAATATCTCAAACAAGGGACGGTGATCAGGAAATACAGTCTATTTAATCGGAGCGCCGGTACATATAGTACGTATAGCAAAATCGGCATACCAAAGCAATGCTTGGTCATGAGTTTTGAAGTAAAACTCATCCGATACGTCGTCACCCGATTGGACTAGAGAAAAGAGGGAATCCGTGTTCGGATCAAAAGACGATGCCTCTTCACTGGCATGGGTCTTCTTCCTCTTGAAAGGATTGAATCCCTTAGGCATTCTTTTCCAAAACTAAGAAATCCTAAAAATTTGAAAGTAGAGGAAGAGTTTACCTTCCGAGAATCAAGCATGTTGTAAAGGACGCAATTCTCCGCACGAATCCAAATTTTGATGAAAATCTCCACCTAGATTGGAAAAAAAGAGTGGAGAATAGCTAGGGTTTGGGGTGTTCTTCGGCTGCTGCTGTGATGAAGAATGGGTTTGGAAGTTATGAAGAGGAGAAGGCCTCGGGTTCTGGTTTAAAATTCATACAGTACCAACAGAACTCTGGCCGAATTAGGACCGAACTCGGGCCGAATTCGCCTAAGGTTTTCTGGGTTTTTAAAAAAAATTATGGGCCATGTCCTTTTTATCAACTCATTTCAAGTATTTAATTCAAAGTTTAGTAATTTTAAATGTCAAATAATATAATTAATATTATTTTATAAATTAATTTTTCTTTACTCAGCATCTGTTCAGATTAGCTGTAGGAGTATTGTCCCAGCTAAAGGGAGTTCACCGGGAAACAATTAAGTACCGCTTCGCTTCGACCATAGTCGTGGTGACAGACAAACTCTTTTTAAGCTTGTCTCAAAAACAGTTATTGAGTATTGAATAAATTAATTAATAAAAAAATTAATTAATATTATTGACACCTAAAATTCCTAATTCTCGACGTAAATAATCGAAAAGATCTTCCGCTAGAGGTTTTGTGGATATGTCAGCCAATTGATTCTGTGTGTCTATGTATACAAGGTCTATATCTCCATTTTGTTGATGATCTCTAAGAAAATGTCGAATCTCGATATGCTTAGTACGAGAGTGACATACTGGATTCTTAGTTAAATTAATAGAAACTAGTATTATCACAGAAAATGGGTATGTGTGTGTAATGCAATCCAAAGTCTTCTAAAGTTTGTTTTCATCCAAAAAATTTGTGCACAACAACGTCCTGCGCGATATACTCATCCTCAGTTGTTGATAATACGACAGAATTTTGGTTTTTGCTAAACCAAGAGACTTGGACTTTTTTTAGAAAATGACATGTGCCGCTAGTACTTTTTAAATCTACTTTGCATCCGACAAAATCAGCATCAGAATAACTGGTTAGGTCAAATGACGTGGTTTTAGGATACCATAAGCCGACAGAAGAAGTGCCTCTAAGGTATCGGAATATACGCTTAACTGCGCACATATGTGATTCTTTAGGATTGGCTTGAAAAAATATATATATATAATTATATATATATAGATATATATATATATATATATAATATATATAATATTATATATATATATATAATATATATATATTATATATATAATATATATATATATATCTATATATATATTATAATATATATATATATATATATATATATATATATATATATATATATATATATATATATATATATATATATATATATAATATATAAAAAAAAAAATATAAATATATATATAATATTAATATATTATATATATAATATATTATATATATATAGATATATATTAATATATATATATATTATAGAATATATATAAATATTATATATATATATATATATATATATAATATATATAATATAAATATATATATATATTAACCTAAATAATATATATAATATATATATATATATATATATATATATATATAACCTAAAATGGTATTTGCCAAATTAGAGGCTTATCTCTAGAAAAGATTTCTTAAATTTATTTGTATCAAATATAATGTGTGGGCTTTATTACATTTGAAATAAATTATATAAAGTATGTTTTAAGATATTATAATAAGTAATTTTTAAATATAAGTATATTTATACATATTCTTGCCCTCGTGATTAATTTCTTAATCAGTTTCTTAAATCATCTCTAATCATGACTAATATAGTCGTTTTCTTTCTTGATCATGGACTTCTACCTCGATCTCGATAATTATGCTAAACTCGGTTTCTGGACTTCTACATACCAAATTGGGCTATTTGGACTATACTGGACTTAATAGAATCACCCGTGTCATTATTTGGGGACCATCTTGTGAGCATAGTATCGGTACCTATTATGTCGACGTGTTCGTGCCATGCACGTCGACTCAAACTAATTGAGACGAGTACATTATCTGATAGTTTTCCGTTTATGATGTTTTCTATGTTTCGTTTATTTAGTGTAGATATCTTTAATTCGTGACACGTTGGTCACACGGATTGGTATTGTCTGGATTCCGTCAAGAGATGTTTTCCCTTGTATGTCTTGGTATATCTTGTGCAGTTTGTCCTTGTTCTTATGCATTTATAGACACGATTCTTGCGAATGCTCGCGACCTTCTCAGAGAATCTCGTTCATATCGTCATGGTTGGATCCACTATATCAGTCGGAGACGGGTAGTAGTAGTGTAGATATGTGGTCAATACCCTCCTTGTGCATGTATAGTTGCTTGTGAGTGTTAATCATACACCTCACGTACGATTAACCAGGCCATAAAACCTTGTGCAAGTTTCCAAGTCGTCGCATGTCGAAGCTAGTACTCACTCATATAGTTAGTACAGATTCTTGACTCTTGTACATAATATAACATGTTTTACTCGTTCATGCTCTTGTTTACAGTTTTACCATGCCATACTACTTTCATGTACACTTTTACTTATTCACGTATATTCTTTCTATTTACTGTTGCATAGTCTTTATCATTTAATGGGCTGTTGTTAGTGGTGTGCTCGCTCCAATACTGACTGGATAACTGTTTTTTTAGATAATGTTATGCCCCACACATTGGACTTCACGATGACAGATCTCGATATTCCTTGGATTGTGTGTTGACCTCTGGAGAGCTCTAGGCCATATTTTTTACGCGACTCAATCTTGAACGTAAACGCAGACTTTCCAATTATCCATCAGCATCATAATTCTTTTCTTGCTTAGCATTCTTGAACATGCACTAAAACACGATTATGATCCTATCGTGGACACTGGAGCCATTAGAAGATCATGTGCTAAAAGAGAATTATCTGATAAATCTTTTCGTGTCTTTGTTACCATTCTAAAATTGTGAGGAATATGATCCAGAATCATCATCAACTTCATCATAAAGTTTAAATACAATATAATTCTTGATTGGGTGGGAAGATTGTTTTTGTTTTTCCTTTGTAGTATACTCGTAGCATGAGATAACTTAGAAATTAATCCAGAGCTACTACTACCATAAGCGGTTGTACCGGGTCAGCTCTGTACAACTCTATTTCTTATAAACTAATTAGAATATCTAAACATCCTTTAATTTCCATTTTTAAGCTACTTACCTCAACATTCATGTTGTCATGAAAATCGTCTAACAATATAAGTGTACTATCTAATTTGGTTTTTGGATCTAAAACGGGAACAAAATAATATAAAAGAGGCATTTTACGCCAATATTTATATTTTTTATTTATTTTAGCAATGACATAATCAAAACCAGGAGCATTTCTACATTTTACAATAAATGAGAAATATTAAAAAAATTGTTAATGCTAAAGGAGAAGTTGGATAATAAATACTGAATGAAATACATGTAACATTATAAAATAATTCTAAAAATTCATAAAATGAAGTAGCAATTGTTGACACATGCAATCAAGATCAACCTAATTTGTTAATTGAAATAAAACTTCAAATCTGATACGTAAAGTAAAAGCTACAGAAGACCGCATCTATTCTTGTCAAGCAAAAATTATCAATTTATTCTGTATTTTTTTTTTTCTTGAGTCTAGGTTATTTAGTGAGTCGGATATCAATAACATTTAGATGAACGTACCCACTCATACCAAACCAAACCAATACCGAAAAAGATATTCTGAACCCAAAGAACTTTCTAAAATCCTACTGTCGAACTCTCCGATTTGCACGAAACTATGTGCCAGGGCCCAAGTCCTCCAAATCTAGCAAACTATATATCATTTTTAAGCAAAACGATTCAACGGGCAATTTTGAGATCGGCTCATCGGAATCTGATTCCGGATGTACCATTGAGTTCGTATCGTCAGTCTAGACTCGTTACATTAATATTGCAAGATTTAGTACACTATGACTCCGGCACGTATTTATGTGTAAACCAATCCCAAGTCCGGGTCAGTAGGTCATTTTGAGATCGGCTCATCGGGATCTAATTTGAATATTCCGTTGGGTTCATATCGTCATTCTGGACTTGTGAACATATAATTTGCCAGGGTTGGAGGACTTATTTTTGGTGCATTTTTTGGTGTAAAGTGGGTCCAACGGCGGACCATATTTTGATCCAAATTTACTTTTTTGCCCCTGTGTCCAGAATTAAACTTTTGGATAGTCTATTTTAGTTAATTTTCGTATTTCGGAAGCATTAGTGATTTTTTTTGGGGATTCGAGACGTCTGCAGAAGTCCCACTATTGTTGCTTTTCTTTGGCTTGCCTACATGACAATATCAGTTCATTGCATCACCTCTAGGCAAGTATACCTTGCCACTATGTCATTTCCCTTGTTATAATTCATGTCTGTTATTTATTTACTGTATCATATCTGTGCATCCGAGTATAACTCTGGGTGCAACCAACGAGATACGTTGGCTCTTTATTTTCTAACTTAGGCCATAGGAGACTACTTACACTGTTGAGCGGATACACCGATATCCCATAGGACCCTGACACTACTTTGGACACGAAGAGAGGATGATAGATACAGACACTATCTCCATACCCGACTGATTATTTGTACGATGAAGCATGTGTCGGTATAGTCATGTTAGCCATTTCATTGTACTACTACTAGACTTTTGATTAGGAACTGAACGTAACGAGGAGTCAACACGTTCTAGATTCATTAGGTAGGGAGGACAGTCACTAGACGTAGGGGCTACAAGTTGTGTTCACATGACATTGCTGCCTAACGGTGCCCGAAGGAGCGCCACTATACGAGTACCCTAGACGCATGGACAACCCCATATGTCAAAAGTTTCCCTCATTCATATACATATAGATTATAGATCACCTTTGATATTTATGCATTCTATTTCATAGTGGCATTTATTATGTCTTGTTGCAATCTCTCTGAGGAC
>JANAVB010007399.1:43083530-43202741 GCA_029216955.1 Iris pallida
ATTCTATATAGTCTTATTTATATTTGAATCCTATCACCTTATTATTAATTAAATATGTATTATTTATTTAATATGTTTTATTAAATATATATGTAAGTAATTTCCTAAAACTATGTTGGATCAAACATACTTGGGCTTGGGCCTATTTTGGTTACAAAATGTGTATTTAAGCCTTAGATATTAATATAGTATTAATGTATATTTTTAACCTAAAAGGGTATTTGCCAAATTGAGGTTTATCTCTAGAAAAGTTTCCTAAATTTATTTGTATCAATATAATGTATGGGCTTTATTTACATTGAAATAAATTATATAAGTAGGTTTTAAGATATTATAAATAAGTACTTTTAAATCTAAGTATACTTAATATTCTTATTCTTGCCCTCATGATTAATTTCTTAATCAGTTTCTTAAATCATCTCTAAATCATGACTAATATAGTCGTTCTCTTCTTGATCATAGACTTCTATCTCGCTCAATAATCATGCCAAACTCGGTTTCTAGACTTCGATATGCCAAACTGGACTATTTGGACTATACTGGACTCAATAGAATCACCCGTGTCATTATTTGGGAACCATCTTAGGAGCATAGCTCGGTACCTATTCCGTGTCGACGCATTCGTGTCGTACACATCGACTCTAACTAAATTGAGGCGAGTACATTCTCTGATAAATTTTTATTTATGATATTTCTATGTTTCATGTATTGTGTAGATATCCTTGATTTTTTGACACGTTGGTTACCATATTGGTATTGTCTGGATCCCTCATGAGATGTTATTCCTTGTATATCTTATGCAATTTTTATCCTTGTTCTCGTGCATTGTATAGACTCCATTCCTGCGAAGGCTCGTGACCTTCTCAGAGAATTCCGTGTCATATCGTGTCATGGTTGGATCCACTGTATCAGTCGAGCGAGGAGTAGTAGTGTAGATATGTGGTCAATACCCTCCTTATGCATGTAAGTTCCTTAGAGTGTTAATCATATACCTCACATATGATTAACCAGGCCATAAAATCTTGTGCAAGTTCCCAAGTCAGTCGCATGTCGAAGCTAGTACCACTCACATAGTTAGTACAGACTTGACTTTTGTACATGATATAACCTGTTTTACTCGTTCTTGGTCTTATTTACAGTTTTACCATGCCATGCTACTTTCATGTACACTTTTACTTATTCTCGTATATTCTCTCTATTTACTGTTACATAGTCTTTATTATTTACTGGAAACTGTTGTTAGGGTGTGCTCGCTCCAATCTTGACTGGACAACTATTTTTTAGATAATGTTATGCCCAACACCTTGGACTTCACAATGACATATCTGTAGGACGAAATCGTAAAGCAGAATACTCTAGAGGGGGGTGAATAGAGTAGGGACGGAATATTGCTAGCTAAAAACTTTGTTAGCAGTTAGATCACAGAAATAATTAATCACAAAGTAATAACTGTAAAAAAAAGTGTTCAGAAGGCAAATGCAAACACAGAGATTTATACTGGTTTCCCTCTTGTGAGGACTAGTCCAGTCGAAAGAACTCTAGCTTCCAGTTGAATCCCTATTGAAAATCCTGTAAATTTTCATACGAAGTCCTTGCAACTCTACAGACGCGAGTTTGATACGAAAAACTCGACCAACTTCAGTTTGAAGAGTTTTTTCTTCAATCAAGCCTGTGATTACAATTTCTCTGAAATCTTCTAGACCGCACCGTACCGACAAATTGACTAGAGAATTGTAACTGGCTTGGGATTTAAAAATGGACTTTTTAAAAACTCTTGGAAGAAACTAGCTTTAGAAGAGAAGATATGAAAGTGAATGAGTGATTTGAAATGATCAGAATTTCCTATATTATAGTTTTTCCAAAGACAGAACTTTGCAGAATTCGGGCAGAATTCAGACAGAATTCTATGTAACAAACCGCAACTGAAGGAAGACCAAGTTCAAAATCAACGTTCATATAACGTTCACGTTGGCCGAACTCTGGCAGAGTTTTGTCAGGGTTGGTCAGTTAATTTTATAAAAATATTTTGGCCTTTTTAAATCCTTCAGAAGCTTTTGTAAATAATATGTTTTTCAAAATAGGTCAATTTTGAAAACGATTTTGGATAGCAATTTTGAAAACGATTTTGGATAGCCTATTTGCCAGTACGACTTGGTGTACAATATATTCCTAGACTCAATAAAAATAAAAATACATTGCATAAGAAAATACAGTCTCGAGTGGCAAACATAGCTTCGGTCTTAAGCAGTATCCAAAATGTCTTGAGTAAAACATCTGAATTATGCAGTATAATCGAGACAGAGTTTGATCAATTATTAAAATCTGGTTTGACCATGATCAATGGCCAAAAAATTTCCCCATTTTGATAATTGACAAACCTTGACCGATATAACATCTTTGGTCATTATCAAATCAAAATTGGACCGATATAATGTACCAAAAAATTGTTCCTGTAATTGTTCATAACATGTATTCATGAAGTTGTTAGGTCTTATTTTTCTTCTCCGTTGTCACTTAGCAAAATAATTGCAAAAGAGAAAGCTCTCCCATAATATATGCATAAGTAACAAGCAGTGAAGAAATACAAAAATATGGATATATAAAAATGTATCACAGGCATAGTGTAAATGTCACATACAGGAAATAAAATGTGATAAGCAGAGAATATTCACAGGAAGTGTAAATGGAAGCATACTAAAAGATAATGCATAAGAAATGCTGAACTGAATAAAATGCTAAACTGAAGCATATAACATGTCCATCAAACACAAAAGTCACACTAATAATCAAAATAACTAAGAGTATTGATACTAGCTTGGAATGTAGGAGCATTTCCAAGTAAACAAAAACAAAGTCATCAGTCTCAAAAGTGTGACAAATCAAAAATCATCTTCATCGTCATCGTCATCATCTGCAGTGCCAGCATGTCCACCATGTTCGGATGGACCAACTCCAGAGATGTGTGGTAGCACCAGAAGTACGATACCAATCGAAAGCGTTCCCTGGCTGGAACAAGAGTGGACTGCCTCATCATCAACGATAACCATATACAGAAGGGTCTCTAGGAAGAGAGCTAGTAGAGAGTGACCCGTCTGAGCAAATCTGAGATCGGCAAAAGAGTTGGCAATAGCCTAGAACCGAGTCACGTCACGGAACTCATGTTCCTTGGAAGTATCAACAAAGAAAGTCTGCAGATCCAAGAGGTGCTGATGAATACCTTCAAAAGTCATAGGGTAAGATTGAGGAGGAAAAGGGACAGTAGAGCAGTTGCAGGTGCAGGAGGTGGAGAAGCAGTGGCAATGCTACGACGAGAAAGCTTGAGAAACTTGGACTCAGGGTCCAGAGCGCAAGTGGATAAGTCTATGTCAAAATGCTAAAAGATGCGTGGGATAAGCATCGTATAAGAGAGATTGCGCTCTCTTCCGCGACATCTACCCATCATCTGAATGATAGTTTTAGGGGCAGAAAAAGGAATCCCCTTAAGAATGTGATATAGGCAGAAAGTTCTAGTGCAGGTGACATCATCTTTTGAAGTAGATTTGGGAAGAAGAGTGGAATAGATGATGCGATGTAACTCATAGTTAAATAAGTTCAAGTTATTGGCCTTGATCTTTCCAAGACGAGCACGTACGGGCGCACAAATCTCATTCTTGAAACTAACAAGAGTCGTGCCCTCGGGAAAATTGAAGTCGGTGATGTCATCGAGCGGGGCACCTTCGTTGGAATACCAAAGATTTCAGCTAGCAACACATCATCGAACTCGATATCTATCCCGCCAACATGAGTTCTTACGGTAAAAGTGTCTAACACAAAGTTACAATAGAACAGGGCATTAGTAGCTATAGAGAATTATAGGGTAGCAAGATGGTGTAACCCTAATATCTCAAACAAGGGACGGTGATCAGGAAATACAGTCTATTTAATCGGAGCGCCGGTACATATAGTACGTATAGCAAAATCGGCATACCAAAGCAATGCTTGGTCATGAGTTTTGAAGTAAAACTCATCCGATACGTCGTCACCCGATTGGACTAGAGAAAAGAGGGAATCCGTGTTCGGATCAAAAGACGATGCCTCTTCACTGGCATGGGTCTTCTTCCTCTTGAAAGGATTGAATCCCTTAGGCATTCTTTTCCAAAACTAAGAAATCCTAAAAATTTGAAAGTAGAGGAGAGGAGTTATACCTTCCGAGAATCAAGCATGTTGTAAAGGACGCAATTCTCCGCACGAATCCAATTTTGGATGAAAATCTCCACCTAGATTGGAAAAAAAAGAGTGGAGAATAGCTAGGGTTTGGGGTGTTCTTCGGCTGCTGCTGCTGTGATGAAGAATGGGTTTGGAAGTTATGAAGAGGAGAAGGCCTCGGGTTCTGGTTTAAAATTCATACAGTACCAACAGAACTCTGGCCGAATTAGGACCGAACTCGGGCCGAATTCGCCTAAGGTTCTTCTGGGTTTTTAAAAAAAAATTATGGGCCATGTCCTTTTTATCAACTCATTTCAAGTATTTAATTCAAAGTTTAGTAATTTTAAATGTCAAATAATATAATTAATATTATTTTATAAATTAATTTTTCTTTACTCAGCATCTGTTTCAGATTAGCTGTAGGAGTATTGTCCCAGCTAAAGGGAGTTCACCGGGAAACAATTAAGTACCGCTTCGCTTCGACCATAGTCGTGGTGACAGACAAACTCTTTTTAAGCTTGTCTCAAAAACAGTTATTGAGTATTGAATAAATTAATTAATAAAAAAATTAATTAATATTATTGACACCTAAAATTCCTAATTCTCGACGTAAATAATCGAAAAGATCTTCCGCTAGAGGTTTTGTGGATATGTCAGCCAATTGATTCTGTGTGTCTATGTATACAAGGTCTATATCTCCATTTTGTTGATGATCTCTAAGAAAATGATGTCGAATCTCGATATGCTTAGTACGAGAGTGACATACTGGATTCTTAGTTAAATTAATAGAACTAGTATTATCACAGAAAATGGGTATGTGTGTGTAATGCAATCCAAAGTCTTCTAAAGTTTGTTTTCATCCAAAAAATTTGGCACAACAACGTCCTGCGGCGATATACTCATCCTCAGTTTTGATAATACGACAGAATTTTGGTTTTTGCTAAACCAAGAGACTTGGACTTTTTTTAGAAATGACATGTGCCGCTAGTACTTTTTAAATCTACTTTGCATCCGACAAAATCAGCATCAGAATAACTGGTAGTCAAATGACGTGGTTTTAGGATACCATAAGCCGACAGAAGAAGTGCCTCTAAGGTATCGGAATATACGCTTAACTGCGCACATATGTGATTCTTTAGGATTGGCTTGAAAAAATATATATATATATATATATATATATATATTATATTATATATATATATAATATATATATAATTATATATATATATATATATATATATAATATAATAGTATAAATATATAATATATATATTTAATATATAATATATATATTAATCTATATATATATATATATATATTATATATATATATATATAATATATATTAATATATAATATAATATATAAAAAAAAATATAATATATATAATATTTATATATATATATATATATATATATATATATATATATATATATAATATATTATATATATAGATATATATATATAAATATATATATATATATATATATATATATATATAAATATATAAATATAAATTATAATATATAACCTAAATATATATATATATATATATATATATATATATATATATATATATAACCTAAAATGGTATTTGCCAAATTAGAGGCTTATCTCTAGAAAAGATTTTCTTAAATTTATTTGTATCAAATATAATGTGTGGCTTTATTACATTTGAAATAATTATATAAAGTATGTTTTAAGATATTATAAATAAGTAATTTTTAAATATAAGTATATTTATCATATTCTTGCCCTCGTGATTAATTCTTAATCAGTTTCTTAAATCATCTCTAAATCATGACTAATATAGTCGTTTTCTTTCTTGATCATGGACTTCTACCTCGATCTCGATAATTATGCTAAACTCGGTTTCTGGACTTCTACATACCAAATTGGGCTATTTGGACTATACTGGACTTAATAGAATCACCCGTGTCATTATTTGGGGACCATCTTGTGGAGCATAGTATCGGTACCTATTATATGTCGACGTGTTCGTGCCATGCACGTCGACTCAAACTAATTGAGACGAGTACATTATCTGATAGTTTTCCGTTTATGATGTTTTCTATGTTTCGTTTATTTAGTGTAGATATCTTTAATTTCGTGACACGTTGGTCACACGGATTGGTATTGTCTGGATTCCGTCAAGAGATGTTATTCCTTGTATGTCTTGGTATATCTTGTGCAAGTTTTGTCCTTGTTCTTATGCATTATATAGACACGATTCTTGCGAATGCTCGCGACCTTCTCAGAGAATCTCGTGTCATATCGTGTCATGGTTGGATCCACTATATCAGTCGGAGACGGGTAGTAGTAGTGTAGATATGTGGTCAATACCCTCCTTGTGCATGTATAGTTGCTTGTGAGTGTTAATCATACACCTCACGTACGATTAACCAGGCCATAAAACCTTGTGCAAGTTTCCAAGTCGGTCGCATGTCGAAGCTAGTACTCACTCATATAGTTAGTACAGATTCTTGACTCTTGTACATAATATAACATGTTTTACTCGTTCATGCTCTTGTTTACAGTTTTACCATGCCATACTACTTTCATGTACACTTTTACTTATTCACGTATATTCTTTCTATTTACTGTTGCATAGTCTTTATCATTTAATGGGAACTGTTGTTAGTGGTGTGCTCGCTCCAATACTGACTGGATAACTGTTTTTTTAGATAATGTTATGCCCCACACATTGGACTTCACGATGACAGATCTCGATATTCCTTGGATTGTGTGTTGACCTCTGGAGAGCTCTAGGCCATATTTTTTACGCGAACTCAATCTTGAACGTAAACGCAGACTTTCCAATTATCCATCAGCATCATAATTCTTTTCTTGCTTAGCATTCTTGAACATGCACTAAAACACGATTATGATCCTATCGTGGACACTGGAGCCATTAGAAGATCATGTGCTAAAAGAGAAATTATCTGATAAATCTTTTCGTGTCTTTGTTACCATTCTAAAATTGTGAGGAATATGATCCAGAATCATCATCAACTTCATCATAAGAGTTTAAATACAATATAATTCTTGAGTTGGGTGGGAAGATTGTTTTTGTTTTTCCTTTGTAGTATACTCGTAGCATGAGATAACTTAGAAATTAATCCAGAGCTACTACTACCATAAGCGGTTGTACCGGGTCAGCTCTGTACAACTCTATTTTCTTATAAACTAATTAGAATATCTAAACATCCTTTAATTTCCATTTTTAAGCTACTTACCTCAACATTCATGTTGTCATGAAAATCGTCTAACAATATAAGTGTACTATCTAATTTGGTTTTTGGATCTAAAACGGGAACAAAATAATATAAAAGAGGCATTTTACGCCAATATTTATATTTTTTATTTATTTTAGCAATGACATAATCAAAACCAGGAGCATTTCTACATTTTACAAATAAATGAGAAATATTAAAAAAATTGTTAATGCTAAAGGAGAAGTTGGATAATAAATACTGAATGAAATACATGTAACATTATAAAATAATTCTAAAAATTCATAAAATGAAGTAGCAATTGTTGACACATGCAATCAAGATCAACCTAATTTTGTTAATTGAAATAAAACTTCAAATCTGATACGTAAAGTAAAAAGACTACAGAAGACCGCATCTATTCTTGTCAAGCAAAAAATTATCAATTTATTCTGTATTTTTTTTTTCTTGAGTCTAGGTTATTTAGTGAGTCGGATATCAATAACATTTAGATGAACGTACCCACTCATACCAAACCAAACCAATACCGAAAAAGATATTCTGAACCCAAAGAACTTTCTAAAATCCTACTTGTCGAACTCTCCGATTTGCACGAAACTATGTGCCAGGGCCCAAGTCCTCCAAATCTAGCAAACTATATATCATTTTTAAGCAAAACGGATTCAACGGGCAATTTTGAGATCGGCTCATCGGAATCTGATTCCGGATGTACCATTGAGTTCGTATCGTCAGTCTAGACTCGTTGACATATAATTTGCAAGATTTAGTACACTATGACTCCGGCACGTATTTATGTGTAAACCAAATCCCAAAGTCCGGGTCAGTAGGTCATTTTGAGATCGGCTCATCGGGATCTAATTTGAATATTCCGTTGGGTTCATATCGTCATTCTGGACTTGTGAACATATAATTTGCCAGGGTTGGAGGACTTATATTTTGGTGCATTTTTTGGTGTAAAGTGGGTCCAACGGCGGACCATATTTTGATCCAAATTTACTTTTTTTGCCCCTGTGTCCAGAATTAAACTTTTGGATAGTCTATTTTAGTTAATTTTCGTATTTCGGAAGCATTAGTGATTTTTTTTGGGGATTCGAGACGTCTGCAGAAGTCCCACTATTGTTGCTTTTCTTTGGCTTGCCTACATGACAATATCAGTTCATTGCATCACCTCTAGGCAAGTATACCTTGCCACTATGTCATTTCCCTTGTTATAATTCATGTCTGTTATTTATTTACTGTATCATATCTGTGCATCCGAGTATAACTCTGGGTGCAACCAACGAGATACGTTGGCTCTTTATTTTCTAACTTAGGCCATAGGAGACTACTTACACTGTTGAGCGGATACACCGATATCCCATAGGACCCTGACACTACTTTGGACACGAAGAGAGGATGATGAGATACAGGACACATATCTCCATACCCGACTGATTATTTGTACGATGAAGCATGTGTCGGTATAGTCATGTTAGCCATTTCATTGTACTACTACTAGACTTTTGATTAGGAACTGAACGTAACGAGGAGTCAACACGTTCTAGATTCATTAGGTAGGGAGGACAGTCACTAGACGTAGGGGCTACAAGTTGTGTTCACATGACATTGCTGCCTAACGGGTGCCCGAAGGGAGCGCCACTATACGAGTACCCTAGACCGCATGGACAACCCCATATGTCAAAAGTTGCCCTCATTTCATATACATATAGATTATAGATCACCTTTGATATTTATGCATTCTATTTCATAGTGGCATGTATATTATGTATCTTGTTGCATCTCTCTGAGGACTATTTTTCTTCCAGGTTGGTTGAGTAGGTTTGCAAAGTTCTTCATTGGATTGTTGCTGAGCACCCATTTCATTGTAGATATTTACTCTTATGTAGTATATATGTTTCTTTTTTATATTTCATATTTGCTTAATTATGTAGTATTTGTAGACTCTTTTTCTCTCGAGTCTACTCAGGCAAGTATGATTACTAGGCTGCAGACTAGTATTCATATTTCCTTTTTCTTATGCTTCTGTTATATGGATTGAGATATAGAGTGAAATAGTGATAGTTACACCATTTTAAATAGCTTATCCGTATTCGAGCCGTACTAGATTCTAGTTGAATATATAGCTCGCCAATGCCATGTGGCTTGGTACCGTATATTTGGGAATGAGACATAACATGATTTTTTTGGTGGCCCATGGAGGTCCAGATAAAATCGTTTCTGTTATGTTACTGTACCGAACGAGCCTGCATTAGGATAATATATTAGGATCTCAATCCACTACTGCTATTGGAAATTCCTTGACTTCTACTACCACCCTTAAAACTCGTATTTGTACTCAATCATACCATTATTGACTTCATATTTTTAAAATCTCGTCTTTTTCTATCTCGGAAGGACGAACTGTCAAATCCCTATTTTTGAAATAGGTATCTGACTGTATTTTGTATTTTTGGGGAATTTAAATTTGGGTATTGTTAAAATTTTATTGATAATTTCTTGAGGGTGAATTTTATCCATATTATTATTCTTGCCACTATTGTTATTACCATTTTATTATTATTATTATTATTATTATTATTATTATTATTATTATTATTATTATTCCTACTCCTCCCCTTTACCTAACCCTAACCCCAACCCATGCTTTCACTCTCTCTCTCTCTCTCTCCCTCACTTTTCACTCAGCCGACACCCCCCTACCTAACCCCCTCACCTATCTCTTCACTCTTTCTCTCTCTCCCGACCCCTCACTGGACCAGCCCCCTCCCCCTTTCCTTTTCCCTCAGCTCTCTCTCTCTCTCGAGCTCACTCCCTTCCATCTCCCTCTCGATCTTCCCCTCTCCCACCACCGCCAGCCACCGTCTCCACCACCACTTCCGCGATCACCGCCACCAGCCCTATCGCCGTCACCACCGTCGCCATCTCCTCCGGCCACCTCCACTTCAGCCAGCACCATCGCCCCCACCATCATCGCCGTCGCCGTCTCCTCCGTGGCCTCCGGCCCCCTCCGCCGACGCCGCCGTCTCCATCTCCTCCGCCTCCCCTTCGTGGTGCAACGCTGCTGCTGCCGCCCCTCTCTTCCGCGACGGCGGCGAGCCCCCTCGCCTCGCCTCGTCTCTCTCTCTTCTCTGAGCACCGCGCCACCGCAGCTGCTGTCCCCTTCGCAGGGAATCGACAGATCCCGGTGAGCTCCTCTGCCCCTCTCTTTCTCCTCGGTTTGCATGTTGCCTCGTGCGGCACACCCTCAGGGTGCGAGTCCCTCATTTTACGTGCATCTCGGGAAGCGAGCCCTCGAGCTCCGTACACGCCTCGAGCAGCAGGACGCTTTGGGCCCCGCGCTGCTCGGGTTATGTGCCGTCTCGATACGCGTACACCTTGGTGTACGTGCTGTCTCGGTTCTCGTGTTGCCTCGATTCACGTGTTGCCTCGGGCAGCGGGATGCTTCGAGCCCCACGCTGTCTCGGGCACCGTGCTATCTCGGTTTGCACGTTGTCTCGATTCCCGTGTCTCGGCCTTTGTGCCATCTCGATTTTCGTATCGCTTCGATTTGTGTGCGTGCGCTGATTTGTGCACCGCCTCGATTTACGTGCTCGCTCCGATTTGCGTGCCGCATTGGTCTTTGTGTTGTCTCGATTCGCGTGCACGTTTTGATTTGCGTGTTGCGTGATTCGTGCACCATTTTGATATTCGCGATCCCTCGGCCTACGTGTACGTCTCGATTTACGTGCACGTCCTCCCCTGTTCGTCTTGATATTCGAGTCGTCTCGATTCTCGTATGCGTCTCGGTATGCGTGCGCGTCTCGGTTTGCATGCCCGTATCGGTCCCCGTGCCTCGGTTTTCGTGCCAGATCCCTGTGCTGCTTGCGGGACCCGTACGGTATAACCTCCTGCCATCTTTCGTGCTTCCTGTTATTATTTTATTATTTAATTCTAATGATTGTTTATTGTGTGTTCTGAGGATCTCGATGGATGTGCTAGCTTGGATCCAGGACGCCGAAGACTTGCTTACCTAGCCGAGCCCTCTAGGCAAGTATCCCTTGCTCATCGACGGCTCTTGCCCTCTCTCCTGGATTTTATTTCATTTAATTAAATTGTACTTGTAATTTTATAACCATGATTAGTGTAGCCTAGTAGTAGAACTGCCATGATGATAACTTAGGATAGCTTGGTCCGATGCCGGGATAGACCGTATCGGACAACTCGGATGGGTCATCCACACCTCCGAGGACACGAACACGACTCACTTGTATGGATTGTCCCCGTATGCCCCGTGTCCAACTCGCGGTCGGGTAACGGCTTGGCGAACTACTCATGTGGCTGTGATTGTGCTTGGGTTAGAACTATAGACATGTGCTGTGATGCGCCCTGCGAGACGGTTAGTTGATTATATTATGCATGTTGGCTTGGTGTCCAGTATGCATTGTAGCGCTGCTAGAGGCCGGGACTTAGTGGTCTCGGGTTCGATTGGTTTCCAGTACGCATCGTAGTGCTACTGGAGGCCGAGACTTAGTGTTCTCGGCTATCGACTTGTTCCCAGTACGTATCGTAGTACTGCTAGTAGCTGAGACTTAGTGTTCTCAGTCTGCGATTCTGCGATTCTGCGGCGAGTTGTGCAGAGTGGTTTTAGCTCCTATTCGTAGGGTGCTCCCATCCAGATTACAAAGGAGACTCTGCCGAATTTTTCCAGAATTCCCGGTTGGGAATTTGGTTCGAAGGATTGGGCAGAACCATTCCTTTGGTTTGCGGGACTGAACTCATGCATGTTCTTCTTGGTATGGCATCCCTGACCCTTTTGCCTGCTAGGTAGACTCCCGACTAGATTAGTCGCCTAGCGTCTTGTCTGTCCTGTCCGCCAGATTGTGTAAGGAGAGCGGTTCTACTCGGGTGAAGGTCTGCAACCCTGGTCCTTGTTTGGTTTAAGGGTTGTGGATCTGATCCAGAGTGGTTCACGCAATCCTTGCCTTTTCGACGGTATCACCCATTGGACTCTTGACCTGTGACCCTTCTTTTTAGATGGTATTCTAGTTTAGTTGTTATCCCATTATCTGTCATGTCCGTCGGATTGTGTAAGGAGAGCGGTTCTACTCGGGTGAAGGTCTGCAACCCTGGTCCTTGTTTGGTTTAAGGGTTGTGGATCTGATCCAGAGTGGTTCACGCAATCCTTGCCATTTTCCGACGGCGTTGATTAGTGTTGACCCATGTGTTGGGATTATGATCTTATTCGATGATTGACTATGAGGAGATATGATATTGAGATAGTGGTTATGGTAGACTAAGTGGATTCTTAGATAGTGTTACTAGTTCTTTGGTGATGTTCTAATTTGATCAGATATGTCTTGAGAACTCTTGGATTTTGATATTGGTGTGAGTGTCTCGTGGAACGAATAGAATATTGAGGATATCAATATATGATTTTTACTCGACTTCCCAAACGCCCAAACCTAGTAACTTTGCTGTATCCCGGTAGTTGGGAGACTTAGTTGCTGATAGCCTATGATCATTGACTCAGAGGATTCTTGTGAGCTAGAGGGCATAGCATTGTCTATAGTGATTAGCCTAGTACCAAGTGATCGTATTTTCCTGATATGATATTTATCCCATCGAGGATTGGTAGACTATTGATAGATTGGTCCGGTGGGTAGACCGACTTGATGATTGGAGCTGTAGGCTCCCATATATGCTTGAGATGTTATTATAGTAGAGGTTCTGGTCTTGTACTTGACCTGATATCCATGCCACGATGTGGGCAGATGACTTCTTGTGACTGACAGAGTTATCCTTGTCCCAGACCTGACTACCTGTATCCGTGCTATAAGTCCAGCTTACCCTGTGAGGTGCTGGCCCTGACATTACACTGCGGTGCCCTTTGTCTATTGGCACTTTGAGGTGCTACTTCCATGATTATATGGCATTGTGATGCCATCTTGATATTCTGGCTATATTATATGATTACCTGCACGGGTATCTGGTAGTTGGCCTATAGTCTTAGCGTGGTTAGGATTGCTTGCTTGTTGCATAACACTAAGGATGGATCACAACTGGGACTATAGGTGCCGAGGCTGATTCTTACTTAGCATTCTCGTACTGAGGTACGACATCTAGGAGGATGATCATGTGACCACGGCATGTGATTCTGGATAAATGTAGGGTTAATCTAGGCAACTAAAAATGGTAGAAGCATTGGGAGGGAACGGAATCCCGAGATCGTGCATTATCGGCCGCCACAGGCTCGTCCTGGCGCGTCGGGGTTGGCCGCCACGGATATGGCAGTATCCGACTACTATATGTACTCCTGCTTAGCACGGTGGCCTTCCGAGGGACCGTGCATACCTACCTGCTATGCGTTATTTGGCCTCGCTAGCCCTTGCGGGATATGGAACGATCTGAGGATTCCTATATTGCATTGTTGGGGTAACCCAACCTCCACATAGATAGCCGTAGACATTTGAGTGGCCGCTTATTCACCTAAATTGTATGGCTTGTTGCTTGCTAAGCTGGCTGGCACGTAACGCTGTCCCGGCACGATAATTTATTCCCTTGTTCTTGTTTGATGTAGGGATGAGTTACTGTTCCGATGTCAGACTACGAGTTCCAGTTGGCGATGCAAGTATTAGTGGATGTTAGGATGACTGTGATGTTTGTTGGTTACTTACGTATTAGTAGTTAGCTTGCTGCCTTATATTCTGTAATCGTGCGTTGGTACCACACAATCCTTTACCTTCATTACTGCTGTTCATACGTGCTATTTCTGTCACATTTTATCATGCTGGTTTTCTTCGTCCGTCCTTGAGCCTTCCTTTCTGGTACTTGCTACGGTTACCAACCCTGGATTGTTTCCAGATTTCCAGTGACCGACCCTGTGGATCTTCCAGACTTGACTTGGAGGACGCGCTTCAGTTCCTGATCCTGAGGGAACTGTGTGGAAAGGTATTATGTCTACATTACTTCTTATTGTAGACTCTCGAATTTTCATATGAGTATTTCCTGCTTTCCATATGATTATCTCTCTTGATGTTGTTTCATTGTGATTTGCCTGTGGACATGAGATCAGATTTAGGCCATAGACTGCTTGCATGCTAGGATACCCAACAAGATTGACAGCCACGATCGCCGTATAACGTCTTTATATCTTATACGGTGTAGCTGGCCTACGTCCGTTCCCGTATTCCGGTACTGGGGCGTGACACGAACACTTACGATCGACAATTATTTTAGTACTTTCTTATCATAGGTTATGTCTAAGACCGATAGAATATTTCTTAGGTGATTATTATAACTACCACTTTTCTAAAATGAGGATATTTTTGAACTTTTGTGAAATTGATTATTTTAGTTAATATTTAATAGATTAAATATTGTTAGTGATATAAATTATGAATTTTTCATTATTTTAATATTATTTTAATTAATGTATTGTGTTAGTATCATTAGTTAGGGAAACCTTAGAACCACATTGACTAGAGACTAATCATGATCATAGAGACCTAGCTAGTGGACTTAGACTTGTTAGTTGGACTCTAATTATATTAGAATGGCTAATAGAGGCTAATAATTGACTTAATTAATAAACTACCTTTGGGCCTTTCTCTAGAAGGGCCTTTAAATGATAATAGGAGAGACTTTTAGCTAATAGACCTTAAACAAACCCTAACCCACTAATTATGGCCGGCCACCCCTTGATTTCCCATGCTATTTAAAGCATCATTAGCCCCTCTTCTTCCCCTTTCATCAAGAACCCTAACCCTAATTTGGTGTTCTTCTCCAAATTGCCTCCATTCCTCAAATTGGGTCCAAATTTCTCCAAACAAGTTGCAATATATTCCTCTTGAAGAGTGGGAGTCTTTATTTGCTAGGAGGGAGCCTATTGGAGCAATTTGGCTAGTAGAAGGGAAAGAGATCTAGATCTAGAGGTTGTTCTTTGAGAATCCATCTCTCAAGTGGTAAGAGCTCCTAAACCCATTCTAATTTCCTATCTTTCCATAGATGCATTCATTTAGGGTCCTCGTGACATTAGGAAAAGTTTGTTTTGGATTCATTTGAGGCGCATATCGTAAGAGTATCGAATACGTGCGTCAAGTGTTTAGTGAAATGTCCCTTAGCGTTTTTATTGCTTAATTTTTAATTGTAATTAATTTATTTGGTTGCTAATATATTGTAAAAGATGTGTGGACTATTCTATGTGATTTGGGTTAGTTTGGTCGGTGTTTTTGGCCTAAGGGAGGATCGGGCGTGTGTCATGTGTTCTGTGTTCATTGGGTTAACTGTTCTGTTGTATAAACCCATATTTTGGATTTGTAACCTGCTGTATCATTATCTAAACACCCTAGATAGCTTGGCCGAACAAATGTATACTGCATTAGCCTAACACTCATTGTAATTGCACATATTTGTACATTGTCTATTGTATTGCATCACAAGCAAGCCCTGTATTTACCACTGCAATGTCCTGCAACACACATTCATGCCTGCAACACCTATGATTCAATGCCATGCAAATAGCCCTGCACCTAACATTACACTGCCTCTCGAATTATTCTGCATACATATAATCCATTACATTAGGATACACAGTATGTATTAACTCATTTCATACATATCCTTACTTCATGCCTTGCATTTATCTCCATTGTACTGGTTGCATTAGACATAACCTTATCTGATACATATCAATGTATCAGAGCACAAATACTGTCATGCCCCCTTATTTGTATCTTTTATTACATTGCATGTAGGCCTTGGTCCCTGCAAACATCATTTGATTAATGCACTTTAACTCTCATGACTTGTATACCTTAGCATTTCACCCTATTGCATATCCTGTATAGATGCACATTGGCTCTGCAGTTTGCCAAATCCTGTACTTTAGGATATCTACAACTCAATTAGTCCTGCATATCTCCACTACCTGTCATGCATATCAGAACACATCCTTCACATGTCGTACCCAATTTGATATCCTGTAAATTAGTACACAGTATACCCTTTCATTGTATACACTTGTTCACACACTGTTGTCCTGCATCTTCTCTTAGATTTCACTGCACTTGTCTGCAGTAGACATCTTCTTCACTGCATATCTCTGTTGGCACATTTATTTTGATAACATTAACAGCATCTTTGGGGTTTAGTTTTTTCTATATTTCAGCAAACAGATATTCACTAAATCTTTCCAAAGCCTGCTAAGAGATACTTTTATACAAGCTGCTCTTCAAATGGAAGTCTGATGAAGTCTCCTACAAATTAAGACTGAAGAAAAGACCAACGTACACTCAAAGACTGCTCTCAAATGGTCCAAGATTTCGAGTCTGTACAAGGTCTAGGATCCTCCATGTAACACCTAAGGTGGATGACAAAACGTAAGTATTCCTTCTGTCTTTTCACTCAAAAATCAATGTCTACAGAAACGGCATACCGACGGTATACCGCAGTATACCGACGGTATACCGTTTCTGGAAAAGAAATATGTTATGTGACAAAATTCGGTACACTGATGGTATACCACAGTGGACCGATGGTATACCATTTCTGAGCAAGAAATATGTTCTGTGACGAAACTCGGCATGCCGACGGTATACCACAGTGTATCGACGGTATACCGTTTCTGAGCAAGAAATATGTTCTGTGACGAAACTCGGCATACCGACGGCAGACTACAGTATACCGGCGGTATACCTTTTGTGAGCCAGAAATATGTTCTGTAACAAAAGTCGGCGTACCGACGGTATACTGCAACATACCGCCGGTATTCCGATCTCGACATTTTGATTTTTGAATGGATAAGATGCTAGCATTAAATGCTCTAAACGGCTATATTTATTACCGTTACTGTTCAGAACGGTATGCCGAAAGAATGTCGGTCCATACCGACGGTATTCCGTCAGCACTAAGTTTTGGAGCATTAAATGCTTTGTTCTCTTGGTTCTCTATAAAAAGTGATTGTGTCTTCTCCTTCAAGACTAACCACTTGAGCCATAAATTTTCTCAAGAACCAAGAGCTCTCACCATTACTACTCTACCCAAAGCTTTCATTTGTCATCCAACCCAAAAGTGCTAGAGTATTAAAGAGTTATAATTTTCGATCTTCAAGTGTTGTAGAAGATCAAAAGTCTCATTTCTCTTTGTGTTGAAGTTAGCGAGTTCTTCGGATTAAAACTCGTCTTGAAGTTGGCGAGTTCTTCGGATCCAAACTCGTGTAGATGTTGATGAGTCTTCGGATCCAAACTCGTGTGTAACTATTTACTCAAATAGTGGATTTAAGCCGGAGAGAGTTGCGGGACTGGATTGCCTCTAGGGAGGAGACCAGGATACATCGAGTGTTTCATTTTTTTCTCTCTCTCTTTTACTCTCAGTAAAATAGCTTTAAATTATCAGTAATTATTTTATTACCCTATTCACCCCCCCTCTAGGGTTCTACAATTGGTATCAGAGCTTTGTTCTCTTGATTTGGACTCACATCCTGAGAGTGATCCATGGCCACTAACCCTAGTTCCAACTCATTTCACAATGAGGGATACTCCACAAATATGCCTCCTTAATTTGATGGAACCAACTATAACTATTGGAAAATTAGGATGAGCATTTATCTGAAGTCCATAGATTTTGATTTATGGGTTCGTGTGGTCAATGGTCTCCCTACTTCTTCCGGAGTTATTGAAGAAATTGCTTCTGACACCCTTAGGGATAAACTTACGGAGAATGCTAAGAAACTTGCTAGTCGAGATGCTAAGACTATGAACGCTCTACCGTGCTCTTGATAGCAACGAATTCAATATAATCTCCACTTGTAAGTCTTCAAATGATATTTGGAAATTGCTAGAAGTCACTCACGAAGGAACATCTCAAGTAAAGGAGTCAAAGATTAGCAGACTCACTCAAGAATATGAATCATTTAAAATAAAACAAGATGAGTCTATTACTTATATGTTCACTCATTTTGGTGACATCATTAACCCTCTTTCTTCTCTTGGTAAGGAATACCCTACTCATGAAAAGATCAGAAAGATCCTCAGAGGACTAACCAAAGGATGGAATCCTAAAGCTACTGCTATCATTGAAGGGAACGATTTGACTACTATGAACCTTGAAACCCTCATGGGGAAGCTTATGACCCATGAACTTGACATGAAGGATCAAGAAGAATCTTTCATGAAAGAAAAAGAGAAAGAGAAGGCGAAAGAAAAGGAGAAGCCCCTGGCCCTCAAGGTTACGAAGTCCTACTCAAAGGATAGCTCCGACGATGATGATTCAGATGATGATGAAGAAATAGCTCCCACTGCCAAGCACTTCCGGAAGTTCCTCAAGTTCAACAAAACCAACCGATTTAGACGGTACAATGATGAAGAGCATGCTTGCTCCCAATGCAAGAGAATCGGACACATCAAGAGAGATTGTCCCATGACAAGAAAGGACTCCAGAAAATATGAGAAGTCCAACAAAGGAGGCTCATCCTCCAGAAAATATGCCAATACCAGTATTTGGTGTGAAAGTGATGCTAGCGATTCAGACAACGACAAAGAATGCAAACACAATGCAAATGTTTGCCTCATGGCAACCGATGAGGTACTCGATGACCTCTCTTTAAACACTCTCTCTTATGATGATTTGGAAAATTCCATTCTTGAATTACACGAGGAACACAAAGGTGTTAGAAATAAGTACAAGAAATCTCTAAAAGAGGTTGAGGCATACAAACAAGAAATAGAAAGACTCTCTAACATCATTATGGATGTAAAGAAAAAAACTCCAGCCTCTGACACTGATGATGTAGAGTCCTTGAGACTCAAGCTAGTAGAATCTGAAGACATCATTAAGAAAAAGGACGTTAAGATTCAATCCCTCAGAAATGCTTATGAATTTGCTGAACAAGACTCTTGCTGCTAATCAAAAAGAGTATACCACGTCTATTAAGTATAATGATCTTCTTGAGCATGGTAAGAAACAAGTAAATAAGAACACGGTTCGCATAAGACACACCTACACACCTCATAACACAAATCATAATGATCATGCGTACGAGAACACTGTACATAGATCCTTTTGTAATACCGTACACACAAGAAAGGGACCCTTTGTAAAGAAGAACACATCGCATCATGATTTTTATTATCATCACCATAACACTCATGTTAGAGCTCCTCATACTAGAGCGCCTCATGTTCATAATACTCACTCTCTTGTTAGAACTCCTCACACTAGAATACCGCATGTTCATGATACTCACTCTTTCTCCTCTAAATCTATAATACCGATGATGTGCAACTATTGTGGTCTTCTTGGACACACCTCTCATTATTGTCAAATGAGAAAACATGTTGATATGAAAATTTTTAAGTGGGTTTCTAAGACTAACAATCAAGGACCCAAATGCTATTGGGTACCAAAGTCTTCATCTTCAACTTTTGTTGTAGGTGAACCCTCCCTCACATGCTAGAAGCAAGTGGATCCTCGATAGCGGTTGCTTACGGCACATGACCGATGATGTTTCACTTTTTGCAATGCTATCGATGAAGAAAGAAGGTCACGTCTCCTTCGATAACAATCTCAAAGGCCACATCATAGGAAATAGTAATATCGGCTTACCTCCTTATCCTTGTATTAAAAATATTTGTCTTGTTACTAATCTCAAGCACAACCTTCTTAGTATTAGTCATCTTATGGATAATGGCTATGATATTAAGTTTGTTAAACACAAATGCTTCATCACCGATAGCACTAGTAGATCTACGGTGTATGAAGGCATTAGAGAAAATAATGCTTATGTCCTTTATCTTATTGAAGGTACTAACAATGACATGTGTCTAGTTGCAAAGAACGATAAAAGTTGGTTATGACACATGAGACTTGGACATGCCAACATGGATACCATCTCCCGACTTGCTACTAGGAAGCTTGTAAGAGGACTTCCAAGTATTTCCTTAAAAAAGGACATGGTATATGAAGAATGTGAGAAGAGTAAGTTGATAAAATCTTCCTTCAAATCCATCAACTCAGTAAGCACTAGTAGACCTCTTCAACTCATTCATATGAATTTATTTGGTCCTAGTAGAGTAGCTAGTCTTGGAGGTAAACTTTATGCCTTCGTTTTGGTTGATGGTTTTTTAAGATTTACTTGGATTATTTTTCTTGCAAATAAAAGTGAGACTTTTCATGAATTTTTTGCTTTTTGTAAATGTGTTTAAAATGAGAAAGACGTTACTATAAACAAAATTAGAAGTGATCATGGAGAAGAATTTGACAATGCCGATTTTAAAAGATTTTACAAAAAGAATAGTTTTGGTCATGATTTTGCTTGCCCTCGAACTCCACAACAAAATGGTGTTGTGGAAAGAAAGAATATAACCCTTGGTGATATGGTCCGGGTTATGTTAAACCAATATAAGCTTCTCCAATATTTTTGGGCGGAAGCCGTTAACACGTCATGTCATGTTATAAATAGGGTCTTAATTAGACCTATTTCTAAAAAGACTCCATATGAGCTTTGGTTTGACAAATTCCCTCTATTGAGTATTTTAAAGTTTTGGATGTAAATATTTTATTTTGAATACCAAAGATAACCTAGGCAAATTTGAAGAAAAAGCCTATGAAGGTATTTTTCTTGGTTACTCAATACATAGTAAAGGTTTTCGTAATTTTAACAAAAGAAGTCTTGTTGTCGAAGAGTCAATTAATGTCTCCTTTGATGAACTTAACTCTTATATATCCTCCTCATCCGATGATGTTGATGACATCTCTTGTGGTTTGGAAAACTCTTATATTGGAGACCCTCGTCCCTCTTCATCAAACAATGAAGTAGTGACCCCTCAAATCGAAGATTCTACACCATTAGAGATTCCTCACGAGGACCTCCCAAAAGAATGGGGATTTGTCCCACATCATCCCAAGGAGCTTATCATTGGTGATCCTTCTTCACGTGTTAGCACTAGATTCTCCACTCGTGATCTATGTACAAATGTGGCTTTTATTTCTCAAATAGAGCCTAAAAATATTAATGATGCTTTTAATGATAAATTTTGGATGATAGCAATGCAAGAAGAGCTAAATCAATTTGAGCAAAACAAGGTTTGGGAACTTGTCCCTAAACCTCACAACCACCCCATTATTGGAACAAAGTGGGTGTTTCGCAATAAACTTAATAAAGATGGGTTCGTAACTCGTAACAAAGCTCGATTGGTTGCTCAAGGCTATAACCAAGAGGAAGGCATTGACTACGATAAAACCTATGCTCCGGTTGCTCGTCTTGAGTCCATACGCATGTTATGTGCCTTTGCTTGCTTTAATGACTTCAAACTCTTTCAAATTGACGTAAAAAGTGCTTTCTTGAACGGTATTATTAAAGAGGAGGTTATGTTAAGCAACCTCCTGGCTTTGAAGATTTTTAATTTCCTCATCATGTTTTCAAATTACACAATGCCCTCTATGGCCTCAAACAAGCTCCTCGTGCTTGGTATGAGCGCCTTAGTTCCTTTCTTCTTTCTCATAACTTTTCTAAGGATAAAGTTGATACTACACTTTTTATTAAATCTCTTAACGACACTCTTCTGTTAGTCCAAATTTATGTTGATGATATCTTTGGTTCTACTAACAATGCACTATGCGTAGAATTTGCTAAAGTTATGCAGGACGAATTTGAAATGAGCATGATGGGAGAACTATCCTTCTTTTTGGGTCTGCAAATCAAGCAAGGTCCTAAAGGAACCTTCATCAATCAAGCTAAATATACAAAGGATCTTCTCAAACATTTCGAACTTGACTCTTCCAAATCAATGAGAACTCCTATGGCAACAACGACAAAACTTGATAATGATATAGCTAGATGACATCTCGGTCGACATTCATAATTATCGAGGTATGATCGGTAGCTTACTCTATTCCCAGTTTGTCTTTTGAAGTCCTTCGGGGACTAGTGTCATTGTTTGTCTTGTTTGGTTTGTTTAATTGTCTTGTATGATCCTTCGAGGATCTTATGTTGGCTGTTTTTCCTCCTGATAGGGAGCATTATGTTGGTGTGCGCTCTACTTGCATGTACTCTTCAACTCTGATATTCAATATATGCATGGTTTAGTTATATCTTACGCTCTCGTATTTACTTTTTTTTACCATCTTTGATTAAGTGACAAAGGGGGAGAAAACGTATTGAGGGGGAGTAGTCTACCTACGGGGGAGTCACTCCCCTAAAAGATGCTATCTTCCGATTTTTGTCAACTATCAAAATGGGGGAGATTGTTGGCACATTTATTTTGATAACATTAATAACATCTTCGTGGTTTAGTTTTCTTTATATTTCAGCAAACAGATATTCACTAAATCCTTCCAAAGCCTGCTAAGAGAGCCTTTTATACAAGCTGCTCTTCAAATGGAAGTCTGATGAATTCTCCTACAAATCAAGACTGAAGAAAAGACCAAAGTACACTCAAAGACTGCTATCAAATGGTCCAAGATTTCGAGTCTATACAAGGTCTAGGATCCTCCATGTAACACCTAAGGTGGATAACAAAAAGTAAGCCTTTCTTCTGCCTTTTCACTCAAAAATCAATGTCTATAGAAACGAAATACCGATGGTATACCGCATTGTACAGATGGTATACTGTTTCTGAACAAAAAATATATTCTGTGACGAAATTTGGCACACCGACGGTATACCACAGTGTACCGACGGTATACCATTTCTGAGCAAGAAATATGTTCTTTGATGAAACTCGGCATGCCGACGGTATACTACAGTGTACCGACGGTATACCATTTCTGAGCAAGAAATATGTTCTGTGATGAAACTTGACATACTGACAACAGACTACAGTATACCGACGGTATACCTTTTGTGAGCCAGAAATATGTTCTGTGACGAAAGTCGGCGTACCGACGGTATACCGCAGCATACCGACGGTATTTCGATCTCGACATTTTGATTTTTGAATGGATAAGATGCTAGTATTAAATGCTCCCAACTGCTAGATTTATTACAGTTACTGTTCAGAACGGTATGCCGACGGAATGTCGGTCCATACCGACGGTATTCCGTCAGCACTAAGTTTTGGAGCATTGAATGCTTTGTTATCTTAGTTCTCTATAAATAATGATTATGTCTTCTCCTTCAAGACTAACCACTTGAGCCATAAATTTTCTCAACAACCAAGAGCTCTCACTATTAGTAATCTACCCAAAGCTTTCATTTGTCGTAAGAAAACTCGTGTGTAGAAGTTGGCGAGTTCTTCGGATTAAAACTCGTGTTGAAGTTGGCGAGTTCTTCGGATCCAAACTCGTGTAGAAGTTGACGAGTCTTCGGATACAAACTCGTATGTAACTATTTACTCAAATAGTGGATCTAAGCCGGAGAGAGTTTTGGGACTGGATTGCCTCTAGGGAGGAGACCAGGATACATCGAGTGTTTGATTTTTCTCTCTCTCTCTCTCTCTCTCTCTCTCTCTCTCTCTCTCTCTCTTTTACTCTCAGTAAAATAGCTTTAAATTATCAGTAATTATTTTATTACCCTATTCACCCCCCCTTTAGGGTTCTACAATCTTATCATCTGCAGTTGAATTCCTGTATTAGTTCTCTACACTACCAATTCATTGCATACACTTTGATGTCCTACCATCTCTTTACTGGGAAAGTCGAACATCTTCCTAAATCTAGCCCTGTATCACTTAGCATATCCTGCAATACCTTCATCATATCCCTGCATCTTTCACAAATTAGTACACTGCCTTCAAACATTATCCTACTGTTTTGGAATCCTGCAATACATTACCTTCACTGCATGTACACTTGACAGATATGTCCTACACATTTGCAACTGCATACATCAACTGTATTTTAGATATACTACATAACTAATATTACAAAATTGACCACTGCCATACCCTTATCTGCATGTGTCATGAGCCACTGCTCTGAAGTCATATTCATATACGTATACTGCATGACCAATTTCATACCCTGCATCACCTCCAACATTCCCTGCATCACCAAGTAAGCCACTGCAAGTTATCTGTCCTGCAATCCTTATCACTGCAGATTAGCATAGGACCACTGCATTAGTTGGATATCCTGGCATTCACTCATCTATAGCAGTACATCTCATTAACCATGCAACTTAGATACACTGCCTTCACAGAATTGAGCCAACTGTATATCATTTGCATATCCTGCATTTGTTCCTTAGAAGTGTCATGCACTTCACTTGAACAGATACTTCAATTAATCTACTGCACAACCTAACATCTATCACTACACATTCAAGCATGGCCTGCAACCTATCAGTTAGCTTACTTGTTGTGGTTTATACATTGCCTTGCCTTCATTTAATATCCTGCAATATACTTGCATACATTCCATTTGGATCACAGCACTTCACTTTAACCCTTGCATTGCGTTCACTTTCCTGCATTCTCTTGCATATTGCATACCTGGACACCACTGCACACTTGCATTACCCTGCCTGCACAGTACTATCATGCCCTCTTTGTTATGACTCAGTTGCTGCTATGCAGGTGCACACATAGGTTAGGCTTTGGTTCCATGCATTATGTTTGTTTGGGTTTGTATTGAGGGTTCATATATATAGGATATATGTATATATGTATGTGTGAGGTATCTTAGAGTGTGGGTTATGGTTGATAAAGGATAATTGTACATATATACTAGGATTTGAGGTAGTGCGGGTTAGTGTTAATATTAGGTATACATGTGGGTATATGGTATAGATAGAGACCATTGACCTAGTTGACCTTAGTTCAAGTTTGACTAAGTTGACTAAGAGTTGACCAAGAGTTGACTTTAATCTAGAGAGACCTAGTGGCATGTAGAATGCATTGTATAATTCAAGTATTCAATATTGGACTCTTTGTAACCTGTATTTCATTAAATAGGACATTGTGACTCCAGTTTGAACATCGATATACATCAGTTGCTCAGGATATCAGGTAAGTATAATCTCTGATAATTTTTTCATTTATTTGATGATTACTGTGATTCAGTTCTAGTATAGTTCTATTTGATTCTCTGGCACAACACGGATTGATATTTCTGGATCTATTGCATGCGACACACATACATTACTTGTCTGGCCTCTATTTTTGAAATCACTTACTGGAATCACCCTACTGGAATCACCTACTGGTATCATATTGTTCTGGCTGGACTTGTACTCAATTTACGTATCAGAATATGAATTCACTTATACTTGTCGGGGTAGAAAAATACTCGAGTAGACATATAAACATTCACAATCATACTAGAAACATCCTATTAGTCTAATTTGGAAGGATAGTCGTCACCGTTTGGCCAAGCGTGCGACGTGCCGTATTTACTATTGGTCTAATCTGGAAGGATAGCCGTCGTACACTTGCCAAGCGTGCAATGAATCGTATTACTCCTAGCTGTTTACATGTTGAAAGCGGTATTTCAAACACACTGGTTAGTGTCTTGTACTAGAATCACACTTGACTCATATTGTATTATCTGGACTCACATCACATTGCCCTAAGTTCAGTTAGCTCTATTTTACAGTCTTCATTGCCATGCTCTCATGGTTCACTGTATTTACTTTTCCAGTTATTTAAATAAATTGTTGCTCTATTTTATTGACTGTCTCAAACTTTCTATGTTCATCAAGTATTACTTGCTATTACTGTTTTATAGTCTTTGTCATTTATTTAGAACTGCTAGAGGAGATGTGCTCATTCCCATACTGACTGGATACATTGATAAAATTTTACAGAGAACTTGGGGGATCCAGCTAGCCTTAAAGAGTCACCAGTAGTACTTGGAATACACTGCTAGGACTATTGGGTTATATCTTTTAGTTTCTTGTTATGTATTTGATTTGTACTCTATTTGGGGTTGATAACACTTAGCTCTTTTAAATTTTGGTTTTGTATTAAACTTTGAGATTTGTCTATCTATGACATATCGTGCTATTATCTTTCTTAGTTACTTTGTGATTGAGTTGTATCCTTCTGAGATTGTCATCAGTTTGGAGAGTATATCTTTATTGGACAGATATATTATATTGTGTTAGATGTTGATTGCGACCTAGGACAGCGTTCTACCGCCGACACTGCGACGTAGGCTGGACGTACCCACGGTCTCGTGCCCTTTCACTGGGTGCGGATCGTGACAATTATGTAAGGTATAAAGTGGTTGGATGGGCATCTTACTAGATAGACCGCTAGGATATGAATGGCAATTCTATCAAGGTTTAGTTTCTATAGAAAATTCCTTTGTGAATGAGAGACCACTTGCCTAAGACACAAAGAATTGAATTAGATTTTTTACATATTTGTTTGGTAGAAAAGAAAAAAATTAATGATGGCTGAGGTGACTATAGATACGATTAAAAAATTGCATAAATTGACTTGGGACTCGATAAAGATAAGAATAGTGGTACCTCTATAATAGAATTACCAAATGATATGTCTTGAGAAAAGGATAAATTCAACGAGTTGTGAACTGGTGATTTGACTTCAGCCTATAAATTATTAAGAAGGTTTTACTTGGATGATGAAGAACTGCCCTAGGAAGGTTATATTGATGATACCAAGAGAGAAATATGCTAGGAATAGGTAAGACTAGGTTAGGCTAGTCAACCATCTCTATATTGGTTGAGTCAACCTTGAAGCGATCTGTTAGAAATCGGGACTCGAGAGTTAGATAGAGGCATTAGATATAAGTATTTATTTGACCCTGCCTTAAAACCTCCCCTAGCAAATAGGAGTAAGATAGAAATTCTTGTAAGAAATGTATAGTTGCTCGTGGTTGGATATGGTAGATCCTTGGTTATGCTGCTAAGAGATTCGACCTATGACTTGTAGGATTATCTGATAGACTTCAAGGGATTGGTTGAGTTTATGTACTAACCACGAACTTCTATCGTTATGGTTAGTCCGGGATCTGCAAATTGAGTTAGAAAAGTCATACCTCAAGAGGTAGATGTAAGCCCCCTGGATTTTAGGAATTATTTTAAATTTTATTAAAGGAATTATTTTCATGAGATATTTTATTTATAATTATTTTGATCATTAAATATACTTTTAGCGACTTTGATTTTTGGAGCGCAAGAGAAGTCATTCTCTCGAAACGCCCTTCATGAGTTTTGATCTAGACGAGCTTATCTTCATGTTGATATATCATGTCCCACTCAAACTTGTTCCCTTGTGCTCTATTTGCATCGAAAAACTTTCGGGTCAATTTAGGCCATTTGATAATTTTTAGTTATTATTAAATTCCCACTTTTATTCTTGATTATCATATATACGTTACCGTGACTTTCAATTTAGGAGCACAAGACTAGTCATTTTCTCCAAACTAACTTGTCATACATGATCTACTCGAGATACTCTTCACCCATGACCTTCGTGTCCCACTCAGACACACCATCTTGTGCTTCATTTTTATCGCACAACTTTCCGAACATTTGACCCAATCTCAATTTATCCCACGGAATCACATTTACTTCCAACTTGAATTGGAGACACCATTTTGCCCCAAACTTGTCGACCCAAGATATGAACACGGCCTATTTTGAGGCTACTATACGCGTGCCACTTGTGTCCCATCCAATTGAGTACCCACATGCTATTTGTGTATCCGTGAGTATAAATGACTAATTCGAGTCATTTAATTCACTTAAACCAAACTGTGACCCGATCCGACTCAATTTGAGCCCAACCCAAGCTTCATGTTGTTCCCTCATGAACATCCGACACTAATATCTCTCTACACATTGTACATATTTTATTCTCTCTCTATACGTTTGTAAATATCCCCTTCTCTCTCTGTCTAATAAATGATTTATATATACATATAACACACTCTCTCTCCTCATATCACCTCAGCCTCTCTCCTACATTACCAGCACACCCACACCATACCCACACATTCTCTCTCTTCTCCCTCTCTACTAGCCGACTATCTCTTCCCTCTCTCTTTCTAAAATACCTTTTCATTCTCCTCTTTCTTCTAACAACTCACACTCTTTACTCCTCTCACTTTCACTATCTCTCTCTTTTCCTAAAGAAATACACAGCCCCCCCTCAATCCTAAAAGCTCCACGACCACCACCATCATCTTCTTCACCACCTCACCATCACCCCCATCATCATCTTTCTCCTCATCTCCCTCCTCTGGCAGCAGCCATTGATTGCCACTGTTGCTGTCGAGGCAGCTCCTGCTACCATTGTCGCTGTTGTCGCCACACTTGGCTGCTGTCGCGCGTAACCCAGGGCCGGCCAAATCCCCCTCTCACCCCCGGCGAACCTAGGGCGGCGTCGCCCCTCGCCGCAAGGCCCAGCAGCAGCCCGCGAGCACTGCTGTGCGCTGCAGTACAGCGCTATCGCGGCAGTTGTGCTGCGTTCGCAGTGCCGCCGCACACTAGGCCGGTCGCCGTCGACCTCCTCCTAGGTCGAAGACCCTCCAGGGAGGGAGTCGCCACCCCCAGAGGTCCCCTTCGTCGCTAGGGACAGCGACAGCAGCCGTACGCTGCTGCGAGTGCAGCGCTGTACGTGAGCGCTGCCGTGCGCTTCCTGCGCCGTCGCGCACACCACGCCGGCCATCGCCGACCACCCATAGCCCAACACCCCTCCGACAAACTCCCCCTCCCCGTCCTCCTCCTCCCCGATGCGTAACTGAGATGATTCGTGCGTATCGCACTGAATCCCGTCGTGACGCGCAAGATTGTGAAGACAGAAAGTGCGCTTCATGATAGCAACTTTGCACGTATTTTTTGGACAATCCGACCGATGGATCATCGATCTGTTTATTCTGTCTCCATCTCGGTATATCCTTCTTTACTCACCTCAAGTTTCATCAGTTAATTCTTCCACTTGATATGTCAAAATCGGTCGCCAAGTTGCCCGAATAATTGTATTCATTTTGGACAGTTTTATGGAGCCAACTTCGTGGACTTGTATCTTCGTCGTCGCAGCTCCGTTTTATGCGCCACCAGTTCCTGTGAACAGCTGGTATAACCCTCTTCTTGCGTTCTAAGTTTCGTTTTAATGTGAGTTTGTTTGATTGATTGAATTAGACGCCAAAGTTGGTCATCCGAATTCATAATTTCCAACTTGTGAAATTCTAATTTTGGCCCCGGGACTCCGGATTCCAATTTTGACACCACTAGTAGACTCGTGGTGTTGTTCTGGCACAAATTCTTATATAATTTGTTTAATTTAGAGGACGTGGTCCCTGACACGTGTTTCGGTATAAGGCGGGCTCCATAGTTCTGGTCAACGAGCCATTTTGAGATCGGCTTATCGAAATCCACTTCTGGATATACTGTTGGATTTGTATCATCATTCTGGACTCGTTGACATATACTTTACTAGATTTAGTAGACTTGGGCTCCGAACACGCATATCCATGCAAACCGGATTCCAATATTCGAGTCAACGGACCATTTTGAGATCGACTCATCGGAATCCACTTCCGGATATACTGTTGGATTTTTATCATCATTCTGGACTCGTAGACATATAGTTTGCCATATTTTGATGACTTTAATTCTGACACATCTTTCGGTGCAAAGTGGGTCCAACGGTGGACCACATTTTGACCCAAAATTACCATTTTACCCTTGTATACATAATTGGACTTATGGGTAGTCTATCCTAGCTATTTTTCTTATTTTGGGAACGTTGGTGATATTTGTTTTAGCATTCGGCGACATTCGTGGACACTGCTATTTCGCTAACTTTCTTGGACTTGACGATTTGTCTGCAGGACATCTTTAGATCATTGCTTCACCAGGCAAGATACCTTGTCATACTTGTACTATTTATATTATTTATCCTTGTATTATTAGTTGGTGACATTAGTAGTGTGTATCCAAGGATGACTTGGGTTTTATCGATGATGGCATCGATGTTATGGGTGTGTGCGTGTGTATCTTAGAGTTAGTAGACATACCCGAGATGGAGAAGTTATTTCGAATAATTTCTATGGCTTGACACGAGATATTACACGGTACCTTGAGTGAGGATCATTATGTTGGCATGAACTTATGCATTCGACTGATCATCGGTGCGAGCGGTTCGTGTGTCGGTACATATAGAGTTAGATGGTGTCTAGGTTAGAGACTCGCATCGAGATATGGATTATCTGAGTCGTGGATACGACTTGTACATTTTTTGGGACGGAAAAGACAATCAGTAGGCGTATGGGACAGCCGGTGACATTATTTTAGCCTCAGTGGTACCCTGTTATGGGCATGGATACCCGGTTATGGGTATGGATACCCGGTTATGGGCCATACATTCACTAGGGGATACATCCGACAGCGGCCACTAGCTGCGCGCTAGGTACGGTCGGGAGGTATACTAGTACTTGTATGTATACATCGGCTCGTGATCCGACATCGGCCCGTGACTCGATGCAAATCCCTTATTCACCTACCTATACGCTCAAAGGTTGTCTTCAATATGCATTCATATAGACTAGCTAGTTTGTGTACCTATGTCGGGCTGTATCATGGGATAGTGTCTTATTATGGACTGGTATGCCATCCTTTGATCAGAATTGGTCAGAGATATGGGTTACTGATTGATGACTGGATATTTGACCATGTTACAATTCAGATTGTTCATTTTTATTCTGTTCATACTATGGCATATATTTCTGTATCTTGCTACGTCCCTCTGAGGACCTGGTGATCTATCCAGGTATTCGCTGAGCAGTTAGTATAGAGTAGCTGGGCAGGTGCTCCATGATGCACCGAGGTCTCAGGTATATATTTATATATGTGTTCTTGCTATTTCTATTTACTCTTTCCTGCTTATATCTTCATGATGTATTTGCCTCATGCTGCTAGGTAGCCTATTATTACCAAGCTTATTCCTTTCTCGAGCTTGTTCGAACATTTATATTACTGGGTGGCCAACTTTAGTATATTATGTTCATTTCTTGGTATTCATTTCTTTTATTGTGGATTGAGATATAGATGATCAGTTACTCTTAGTCACCCTTTACAGCGGAGTACGTCTAGGGATAAGTCCATCAAATTGAAAACTTATCCTAGATCGTATTAGCTGGCATGGTCGCGCTCAGGTTCCTATATATTTTGGAACTGGGGTGTGACATATTTTAGTGATGGCCCATGCAGGTCGAGATAAATCGTTTCAGTTACATTACTGTACCGGACGAGCCTGCGTTCGGATGATATATTAGAATCTCAATCACTACTGCTATTGAAAATTCTTTTGACTTCTACTATCGTCCTTGAAAATTTGTATTGTGCTCAATCATACCATTCTTGAATTACTATTTATGAATTCTCGTCTTTCCCTCTCTCGGAAGGACGAACACTTGTGTTGACGATCACTCCATCGATATCTTATTATTGATTGTGACTATGGTAGATAGAATATCTTGTAGGTAATTATTTGGGGTATATAGAGGTTTGGATAGATGTCTTTACCAGATAGACAGTTAGGGTAAGGATGATATTTCTATCGAGGTTTAAATTTTTATAGGAAAACCCTTTGGTTGAATGATTGTTGAGTTACAAATTAGTGATTCGACAACATCATGTAAGTTATCACATTGAGCTAGGAAGTTTACCTGGGAAGATACATTAACACATGCTTGACAGGACTAGGTGACTAACTAAGGTGGATAGACTGTAAAGATGCCTCTCTAAGATAGAATGTGGAATAGAGAATAGTGCAGTATATAACTATAACAGGAGGCATGATGACCATTAGGCCAAACTATATCACCCTCTGCTTGGGTTAGATAGAGTAATGGAGAGGGTTATGATAAACCCATACAGGTTGACTAGGGAAGATACAAAACAAAAAAATCTTGGATCACAAGGATTGGACTTGAAGGAAGACAACTTGAAAGTTTCGAGGGATGATAGCAATTAAAGTTCGAGGAACCATCAGGATGAGCAAATTAATGAAACATGGTGATCATGACCGGATATAAGATTTGAGAGTTTTAATAAAAATTTAAGAAATTTTAACGTAGTGGTTATGAAAATCAGAAATAATGATATAATGAGAGAGAAGATTACTTGGATAATGAGGAAATATCCTAGGAAGATTATGAATCAGAGGGAAAGGTGATCTAGGGAATGTGTAAGATTAAGTTAGACCAGTCAACCAACTCTATGGTGGATAAGTCAGATCTTGAATGAACTATTAGAGATAGAGACTAGAAGAATAGTCAATACAGTTAGGCTATGATAGATATATTAGAGACAAGTACTTATTAGACCAGGTCTCAGATTTTGTTAGCAGATAGCTAGGCGTGCTTATGAGAAACGTAAAATAGCTTATGGATAGATAAGGTAGAACATTGGTTAGGTTGTTATTGGATAGGACTTAAGGCTTGTAAAGGTATAGCATTGAGTTTCAAGGTTGTTTAAGTTTAAGAATTGGTCATGATCTACGATGATTAATCTTAGCCAATGATCTAGGAATAAAGTTAGAAATATACCTCAAGGCAGACTAGTAAACCTTTTGTTGATGCAAGTTAGTTGGAGACCCTTGAGAAGTTGCATCAGGAACATTGTGTTAGTTTGGGGATAAGTAGTGGATATGCTAGGAGAGAGAATTATAAAGAATAGTACGTTTAGTCTGAATGAATGAAGATGAATAAGAATGGAATTTTAGGAAAAAAGACAAGGATTACGACCATGGTTATCTACGAAAACATAAAGAGGATTACAGATAGAACCATACCTTAAGCAATATTTGAAATCCGATAAAGAACGAGGGGACTATCTCGAGGAGGAAGACGAAACAAATTATGACACATAGAGACAAGATTAGGAAAATGATAATGAAATATGAGGATATTGACATGGAAAGTTTTAGCGCTTGAACGAGATTATGGCATGAGATGAGAAGAAAAGATTTCATGATAGAGAGGTAGAGTAATCCTAATAGTTTGATAAATAGAGTCTAGAGCTGAGTAAGTACATAGTGGATGGCAAATTTCTTGAAGATGGAGATATTCCAAAGAGGATAAGTTAAGAATAAAAGTTTTCAAGAATTGAAGACATCTGAAGGCTTGAGCATATTACATTATGAGCATCTTAATATTGTGTTAGCGGAAGTTATAATTGAAAGGGAAATGTCATAGAATGGAGTGTGCTAATAGAAAATTGATGATATCAAGGACTTTCGAAATATTATGAGTTGGATTATGGAATAAGTGACTAGCCATACTTGATAGATCATATGTTATCCTAGGGACCTGATATGTAGGCTAAATCATAGTATGAATTGGTGAGCAATTATCTCAGCCGCTTGATTTTCAGATTATTCTAGGTGACCTCTCATATTTGTTTGAGATTCAACCGTATTCTTTCCCTTTCTATTTCTAAGCTCGTAAATCACAGTAGCGTGATTTAGCTTTTATCGTTCTAAAGATACGATCGGCAAGACTCTATTCTTCCTTAGCCATGCCTTGATCTTAAATCCAAAACCTTGATCTCATATCTCTCCTGCCAACGATCATCTTATCCTAAGACGTCATTCCTCCCAAATTCTTGATCAAGCACCCACTTAGTCGTACCATATCCTTGTGGAAAATCTCTTCTGGAGCTATTCAAAAACTCTCTGTACCATTATCTGTGACTTTCTTGTTCGTGCTACACTTGAGCTTGTTTACAAATCCCTTTATGCCCCCTCGCTTTGGTTATGCCCAACCAAGCCAATTCTCTTTTGTCTGTTGAACTCTGAACCATATAGGATTAGCACTAAATTGATATAATTTTCTTATAGAGTTATTGACCAATAGTATCATGATAGTGCCTAGGACTATTGCAGACTGTAATATCTAAATTCCAATTTTCCTTTCTAAAATCTTGCTAGTATAATCACGACTATGATCTTCTGGTTGGGACTAGTCATACTTGACTCCCTTAAGATTTTAATCTTCTATCTTCTTATACCATGTCTTATTGTAATTTCGAGGATGAAATTCTATAAGGTGGTTAGGTTGTAAGCCCCCTGGATTTTAGGAATTATTTTAAATTTTATTAAAGGAATTATTTTCATGAGATATTTTATTTATAATTATTTTGATCATTAAATATACTTCTACTGACTTTGATTTTTGGAGCGCAAGAGAAGTCATTCTCTCGAAACGCCCTTCATGAGTTTTGATCTAGACGAGCTTATCTTCATGTTAATATATCATGTCCCACTCAAACTTGTTCCCTTGCGCTCTATTTGCATCGCAGAACTTTCGGACTAATTTAGGCCATTTGATATTTTTTAGTTATTATTAAATTCCCACTTTTATTCTTGATTATCATATATACGTTACCGTGACTTTTAATTTAGGAGCACAAGACTAGTCATTTTCTCCAAACCAACTTGTTATATATGATCTACTCGAGACACTCTTCACCCATGACCTTCGTGTCCCACTCAGACACACCATCTTGTGCTTCATTTTTATCGCACAACTTTTCGAACATTTGACCCAATCTTGATTTACCCCCCACGGAATCACATTTACTTCCAACTTGAATTGGAGATACCATTTTGCCCCAAACTTGTCGACCTAAGATATGGATACGGCCCATTTTGAGGCTACTACATGTGTACCACTTGTGTCCCATCCAATTGAGTCCCCACATTCTATTTGTTTATCCATGAGTATAAATGACTAATTCGAGTCATTTAATTCACTTAGACCAAACTGTGACCCGATCCGACTTAATTTGAGCCCAACCCAAGCTTCATGTTGTTCCCTCATGAACACCCCACACTAATATCTATCTCTACACTTTGTAGATATTTTATTGTCCCTCTATACATTTGTAAATATTCTCTTCTCTCTCTTTCTAATAAACGATTTATATATACATATAACACTCTCTCTCTCTCCTCACATCACCTCACCCCCTCTCTTATATTACCAGCACACCCACACCATACCACACATTCTTTCTCTCTCTCCTCCCTCTCTACCAACCGACCATCTCTCCCCCTCTCTATTTCTAAAACACCTTTCCATTCTCATCTTTCTTCTAACAACTCACACTCTCCCTTTGCTCCTCTCACTCTCACTATCTCTCTCTTTCTAAAGAAATACACAGCCCCCCTCAACCCTAAAAGCTCCACGACCACCACCATCATCTTCTTCACCACCTTACCATCACCCCCATCATCATCTTTCTCATCCTCTCCCTCCTTTGGCAGCAGCCATTGATTGCCACTGCTGCTGTCGAGGCAGCTCCTGCTACCATTACCACTGCTGTCGTCGTACTTGGCTTTTGCCACACGCAGCCCAGGGACGGCCACATCCCCCTCTCACCCCCGACGAACCTAGGGCGGCGTCGCCCCTCACCGCAAGGCCCAACAGCAGCCCGCGAGCACTGCTGTGCGCTGTAGTACAGCGTTATCGCGGCTGCTGTGCTGCGTTCGCAGTGCCGCCACGCACTAGGCCGATCATCGTCGACCTCCTCCTAAGACGGCGAACCTCTAGGGAGGGAGGATCCACCCCCAGAGGTCCCCTTCGTCACTAGGGACAGCGGCAGTAGCCGTATGCTGTCGCGAGTGCAGAGCTGTACGTGAGCGCTGTCGTGCTATTCACGCGCCGCCACGCGCACCACTCCGGCCACCGCTGACCACCCGTAGGCCGGCGCCCCTCCGGCGAACTCCCCCTCGCTGTCCTCCTCCTCTCTGATGCGTAACACAGACGATTCGTGCGTATCGCACTGAATCCCGTCGTGACGCACGAGATTATGAAGACAGAAAGTGCGCTTCATGACAGCAACTTCGTGCACATTTTATGGACAATCCAACCATTGTATCATCAATCCGTTTCTTCCATCTCCATCTCGGTATATCTCTCTTCACTTCGCTCAAGTTTCATCCGTTAATTCGTCCATTTGATATGTCAAAATCGGCCGTCAAGTTGCCCGAATAATTGTGTTCATTTTGGACAGTTTTGTGGAGCCAACTTCATGGACTTGTATCTTCGCCGTCACAGCTCCGTTTGATGCGCCACTAGTTCCTGTGCATAGCTGGTATAACCCTCTTCTTGTGTTCTAAGTTTTGTTCCAATGTGAACTTGTTTGATTGGCTGAATTCGACGCCAAAATTGGTCATCCGAATTCATAATTTTCAACTTGTAAAATTCTAATTTTGGATCCGGGACTCTGGATTCCAATTCTGACACCACAAATAGACTCGTGGCATCGTTTTGGCACAAATTCATATATAATTTGCTTGATTTGGAGGACATGGACCCTGACACGTATTTTGGTATAAGGCGGGCCCCACAGTTCTGGTCAACGGGCTATTTTGAGATCGGCTCATCGGAATTCACTTCTAGATATATCGTTGGGTTCGTATCATCATTCTAAACTCGTTGACATATACTTTGCTAGATTTAGTAGACTTGGGCTCCGGTACGCATATCCGTGCAAACTAAATTTCAATATTCGAGTAAACGGACCATTTTGAGATCGACTCATCGGAATCCACTTCCGAATATATTGTTGGGTTCTTATCGTTATTCTGGACTCGTAGACATATAGTTTGCCATATTTTGATGACTTTGATCCTGACACGTCTTTCGGTGTAAAGTGGGTCCAACAGTAGACCGTATTTTGACCCGAAATTACCATTTTACCCTTGTATCTAGAATTGGACTTGTTGGTAGTCTATCCTAGCTATTTTTCTTATTCTGGGAACGTTGGTGATATTTGTTTCAGCATTCGACGACATTCGTGGAGACTGCTATTTCACTACCTTTCTTGGACTTGATGATTTGTCTGCAGGACATCTTTAGATCACTGCTTCACCAGGCAAGATACCTTGTCATACTTGTATTGTTTATATTATTTATCCTTGTATTGTTAGTTGGTGACATTAGTAGTGCGTATTCAAGGATGACTTGGGTTTTATCGATGATGGCATCGATGTTATGGGTGTGTGCGTGTGTAACTTAGAGTTAGTAGACATACCCGAGATGGAGAAGTTATTCCGAATAACTTCTATGGCTTGACACGAGATATTACACGGTACCTTGAGTGAGGATCATTGTGTTGGCATGAACTTACGCATTTGACTGATTATCGGTACGAGCGGTTCGTGTGTCGGTACATGTAGAGTTAGATGTTGTCTAGGTTAGAGACTCGCATCGAGATATGGATTGTCTGAGTCGTGGATACGGCTTGTACATTTCCTGGGATGAGGAAGACAATCAGTAGGCGTATATGATAGCCAGTTACATTATTTTAGCCTCAGTGGTACCCGGTTATGGGCATGGATACCCGGTTATGGGCCATACATTCAGTAGGGGATACATCCGGCAGCGGCCACTAGCTGCACGCTAGGTACGGTCGGAAGGTATACTAGTGCTTGTATGTATACATCGGCTCATGATCCGACATTGACCCGTGACTCGATGCAAATCCCTTATTCACCTACCTATACGCTCAAAGTTTGTCTTCAATATGCATTTATATAGACTGGCTAGTTCGTGTACCTATGTCGGGCCGTATCATGGGACAGTGTCTTATTATAGACTGGTATGCCATCCTTTGATCAGGATTGGTCAGAGATATGGGCTACTGATTGATGACTAGATATTTGACCATGTTACGGTTCAGATTGTTCATTTTTATTCAGTTCATACTATGGCATGTATTTCTGTATCTTGGTACGTCCCTCTGAGGACCTGGTGATCTCTCCAGGTATTCGCTGAGCAGTTAGTACAGAGTAGCTGGACAGGTGCTGCATGATGCACCGATGTCTCAGGTATATATTTATATATGTGTTCTTGCTATTTCTATTTACTCTTTCCTGCTTATATCTTCATGATTTATTTGCCTTATGCTGCTAGGTAGCCTATTATTGCCAAGCTTATTTCTTTCTCGAGCTTGTTCGAACATTTATATTAATGGGTGGCCAACTTTAGTATATTATGTTCATTTCTTGGTATTCATTTCTTTTACTGTGGATTGAGATATAGATGATCAGTTACTCTTAGTTACCCTTTACAGCGGAGTACGTCCAGGGATAAGTCCACCAAATTGGAAACTTACCCTAGATCGTATTATTAGCTGGCATGGTCGCGCTCAGGTTCCTATATATTTTGGAACTGGGGCATGACATGTTTTAGTTTAGAGCATCAGGGATGTCAATCTCTCGAAACTTTTTTCATGAGTTTTATAGTAGATAAGATTATCTTCATTTTGATATATTATGTCCCACTCAAACTTATTTTCTTGCATTCTATTTATATCGCAGAACTTTCTGGCCAATTTTGGCCATTTGACCATCTGTCGTAAAACTTGACCTAACTTCCAATTTAATTTTGGAACTCGACATCGATCCAACCTAATCGCCCAAATATATGGTTTCGACCTATTTTGAGCCTATTATATGAATGCCACTTGTGTGCCATCTAATTAAGCTTCTACATGCTATTATTTCATCAATGATCATAAATAACTTAAATTGTAGTCATGATCGCTCTAAGCCCAACCCTAAGCCCATATTTGTTATTCCTCCTTATTAATCATACTAACCTAAAATTTTATTCCTAATTATCAGTTAGCCCGTGCACCAATTGTTATTATTAATGGTAATACTATCATTATTAAATGCCACCCTTAGAAATATTAGAACCTAGGAAATTCCTTATATATATATATATATATATATATATATATATATATATATATATATATATATATATATATATATATATATATATATATATATAGAGGAAGGATAGGCATCCCCACAATTTTTGCATCCCCATGCATCCCCATGTTCACATCCGTTGGATGTGCTTTAAGTCATCTAATCTTAACCATTGGTAAATCAACGGTTAAGATTAGATGACTTAAAGCACCATCCAACGGTGCATATAGAGGGGATGCATGGGGATGCAAAAATTATGGAGATCTTGATCCTTCCTCATATATATATATATATATATATATATATATATATATATATATATATATATATATATATATATATATATATATATATATATATATTTTAAAATATATATATATATATATATATATATATATATATATATATATATATATATATATATATATATATATATATATATATATATATATATTTATATATATATATATATATATATATATATATATATATATATATATATATATATATATAAGAAAATATATATATATATATATATATATATATATATATATATATATATATATATATATATATATATATACACACACACATTTTTTGTAGCCCAAATAATTAAGGCGTAGCTAGCTAGGCATAGGCTTACCCTGTTGCAACAACCCACAAGTGCAACCCAACACAACCAATATTTTGTGTAAACCCCCATGTTTTATTCCTAATTATTTTAATATTTTTACTTATTTTTTGCTATATACATTTTCGTATTAATTCATTTGTTTTTTTTATATATAAATATAATGTATCGGTATGGGAGAATGTACATTATGCAATCAAAGACAATGTACTTTATAATTTAGGAATTTTAGATATTTTTATATAAATTTTTAGAATTTTCTAAAAGCTACTTTACTTATAAATGATTATATATATATATATAGAGTAAAAAAAAAAAAAAAAAAGGCTAAGCACTGTAGCCGCAGCTACAGTGTTGTAGGTGTCCCGACCCCCTTTGAATCAGTTGATTCAAATAAAGAGAAATTCTTCTTTATTTTGAATCAAATTTGATTCTATCCCTCTAATCTTCTGAAATTGGTTTGTATAGCAATTCCTAACCCTACGCGATCCGACCCAGACTCGTAATCCCATTTGATAATACTAAATCAAATTGGACAAACCCGAGCATATATACGCGCGGAGGAGTCGGGGTGTTCTTCCAAAAACAAATCGAGTATACCTAAATCCAAGCGACCAAGAGCGATCCCCGAGCGCACCAGCACCCCGGCAAACTTCTCCGTTGCCTGTACACCGAGCAAGAGCGCCGCACCGCCGGGAGGAGTCCAAACCTAACAGTAAACAGAGTGCCACACTGTTTTCGACCGACCGTAGGTACCCTCCTTCCTCCCCATTGTATTTTCTTCACGCTCGACCGTTTCCAATTCTACGAAGTCCTATAGGAAGACCATATAACCCTCTTGAAACCCTCCAAAGGGAATTCGTTATAAACCCGTGTATCGCCCTGGAGCTCGACGCGAAGTCGAGCGAAAACCTGCCTCAAAACAGAGTTTAGAAGGCTGTCCAGACCCTTAATTGGAAGCCAGTTTTTGAACAAAATATTAGGGTTTTCGTGCAACTAATTAAAAAAAGTATGAGACAACACAAGAGAGATCAAAATGCATCTCGTAGATGTATATTTTATCAATTGTACAGAGAGTTATGTAACGTTAAACTTGAGCAAAAAACTGTTTTAAGAACAATAAAAATTTGGAAATTTTAGCCGATACGGCACGTGCTCCGACAAACCGGGCGACGTGGTCGCGCACTGTACGTATCAAAAAGCGCGTATAGATGTTGTCGACGTGTGGGAACTAACGAAACCCGATTTAGTTGCGTGTGTGCGACGAAATCAGTACGTATCCGTCGAGATACCTCCATATCGATATTTTACAAACTTGGCCATAACTTCGTGCACGTTCGTCGGATCGACACGAAACTTGCGCCATCAGGACCAACTCATTTTTCTAGTCTTGTGTGCCAAGTTTGGTCCGATTCTGAGAAGGTCGACCGAAACACCTATTTGGCGGGCCTGCGTCCCGCTCAAACGGGTGAATTTGTGCACGGTCCGCCGGAATTCAACTTTGGACATACGATTGGGTTCGTCTATGCAAACCGGACCCGTAAACATGTAGTTTGACAACTTTAGAGACCGTAGACTTTGGCATGCGTTTCGATGCAAAACGGATCCCACGACGGACATCGTTTTGACCCGAAATTACGATTTTGTCCCTGTTCCAGAATTTGACTTTTGGATAGGCGTTTTCTAGGTATATCACTTATTTCGAGTACATTTTTTATTTTTGTTTTAGCTTCCGGTGTCATCTATGATTTGTGAGTTTTAGTGCTGACATTTGCGATAGTTGGATTGCCCTCCTCGTACCGCAGGCAAGTATACCTTGCCATAGATTCTGATTGTGCTCATTTATTTTCAGTATATTTTATTATTGCACATTTATTTCTCTTAATTGTCCTTTTGTTATATTGTGCATCCAAGTCACACTTGGGTGCAAGCGACTAGATTTAGTCGTTCTCGTTATTTTATATCTTATTTTGCATGTCGACCTAGTGTTAGTTGACCACCTTATGAGTGTGGGATATTTTTATATCTCCTATGGCCTTGACACATGTATATCACGAGATGAGTGAGTTATATAGGACACGGACCTGCGTACTCGACTGGCTATCGATACGTATGGGGCGTGCGACGGTTAGGAGGTAACTGCTACTAGTGTGTCGAGTTAGAAGCCGTAGCAGTTGCCAACTGGATAGGCTGTGGATACATCTTAGACAGGAGCATCAGGGGGAGGGGACAGCTACTAGCGTAGGAGCTACATTTACTTTTTACACACATTTGTGGGCCGATAGTGACTCGTATGAGCGCTACTTTCTGCCCCTAGCCGATAGCGACTCGGATGAGCGCTACTTAATGTCATTCTTTATTTACTCTATTGATCCTACAGCCCCTGCGTAGAACGTTGTCCTCAAAGTGCATCTCACATAGACGGTTAGGGGATCCTGTAGTGTCATCGTTGCATATTTACACATTCAGTTATTTCTGCATGTGTTTCTGTATCTTGTTACGTCCCTCTGAGGACCTGGTGATCTCTCCAGGATTAGACGATCAGGACTATCCCCAGGAGTACGGAGCAGCTTTTGATCCTTCTTACGTCGACAACGAGGCATCTTCCACTGATACTTAGTTTTTTTTTATTATCTGAGACTATGTAGTGGACATCTTTTATCTTTGTCTTTCTGTTTTGAGGAGGTTGGACTCCATTTAGTTGAGATTATTTTCATAGCTATTTGGAGTGGGTATGTCCACCCGGCTATCTCTTGACTCCTTTTATTATTGAGACTTATTATTCTTTCTGTGTTGAGCTGTGGATGAGATATAGTTATTTTTATTATGGCTTATCATGTTATATTATTTATAGCTTATGTACAAATACGAGGATACCACATATTGGTGTATTCTTCGTATATGTGCAATTGGCATGCTGACGTACTTAGTCCTATGTATTATGGGACTGGGGCGTTACATTTTGCAAGGCCTTAGATATACTAGCATAAATATCTTTTCCTAAATGCTAACCCATCAGCCAGCCTATCATATGTGTGCAATCCTAGTCGTTGCTCTAAACTCCCTAAGCTCGGCCTATTCGGCCACAAATTATTATTGATATTATTATTGTTTCTTTTTTCCCCTTTTAAACTAGCAGACCAGCCCACAACTCCATTAAGCGGGTCCGTGTCAGGCGGAGGCCAATCCCGTACCTAATAATCGTATTCATACTTGAAATATTCAACACCAGCAGTACACTACTGCTCATCCTCCTCTCGCGTGCGTACTGCCACTTGCTTCCACTTACAAGTGGCAGGAGAGCTAGGCCACACCGAGCGTACGGCCGCGTCCTACTCTCCGGCTGGCCACAGCTACTCCTCACCCCTTCTACATATACAAACCTATTCATTCTTCTCCATTCACCTCTTTCTAAGGAGCCCTAGCCGCCACCTCCTAGGTTACCTCTCTTTCCGTCATCGTGAGGCTCATGACGAGGCCTTCTCGGCACCTGATGAAGCCCCTGGACCTAGATGAATCCCTCCCTCCGGTTGCTCGCCGTCGACAGTACGATAAGGCGCCGACGTCAACTGTCATCGATGTGTGCTGCGGAGCCCCGCTCGCCCGTCGATGGCGCTCGAGGTCGTGCGCCACCCGTGCGCCCTTCATGCGGCCTCCCTTCCTTGGCCGCAGCACTCCATGAAGTAGATCCCAACTTTGGATCGAGTTTCTGTCGAAACGTGCATTTTGGAAAGTCAGAATGCTCGTCTCGGGATAGGAATATTTCACATTTTTTAGGTGATCCGGCCATTGGATCATCGAACTCTTTCTTCCATCACAATCTCGGTATATAGCTCTACCTTCAACTAAATTTTCAGTCATTAATTCGTTCATTTGATAGGCCAAAATCGGCCACCAAGTTGCTCGATTAAATTGTACTTATTTTAACAGTTTCGAGGAGCCAACTTCGTGAATTTGTTTCTCTGTCCTTGTAGCTTCATTTGATGAGCTACTAGTTCTTGTGTACAGCTGGTATAACTCTCTTCTTGTGATAAATTTTTTATTCTATTATGAGGTCGTTTGTTTGGTTGAATTTGATGCCAAAAATTGGTCGTCCAAATTCATAATTTTCAACTTGTAAAATTCTAATTTTGGACCCGGGACTTCGGTTCTAGTTTTGATGCCACCACTGGACTAGTGGCATCATTCAGCCTAAAAATGATATATAGTTTGCTAGATTTGGAGGACTTGGGTCCAGGCACGCATTTTTGTGCAAACTGGGTCCCAACGTTCGGGTCAACGGGTAATTTTGAGATCAGCTCATCAGAATTCGATTCTGGATATATTGTTGAATTTGTATCATCATTATGGACTATTGACATATATCTAGATTTAGTGGACTTTGGCTCCGGCACGCATTTTTATGCAACCGGGTCCCAAAGTACGAGTCAACGGATCATTTTGAGATCGGTTCATCGAAATCTAATTTTGGATATACCGTTGGGCTCGTATCGTCATTCTAGACTTGTGGACATATAATTTGCTAGGGTTAGAGGGCTTTTATTCTAGCATATTTTTTGGTGGAAAGTGGGTCCAACGGCGGACCGTATTTTGACCCAAAATTACCTTTTGTCCCTGTGTTCAAAATTGAACTTTTGGGTAGTCTATCTTAGCTATTTTTCTTATTTCGAAAGTGATTAGTGATATTTTTCAGCATTCGGAGACGTCTACGGAAGTCCCACTATTGTTGCTTTTCTTTGGCTTGACAATTTTGCCTGCAGGACAACATCAATTCATTGCATCACCTCCAGGAAAGTATACCTTGCCATTACGTCATTTCTCTTATTACGATTCATGTTTGTTATTTATTTATTGTATCATATCTGCTCGTCGAGTATAACTCTGGGTGCAACTAACAAGATACGTTGGCTCTTTATTTTCTAAACTAGGTCATATAAGACTACCCTTACACAGCTGACCGGATACACCAATATCCCGTAGAACCCTGACACTAATTTGGACACGAAGAGACGATGATGAGATACAGGACAATATCTCCATACCTGACTGATTATTTGTACGATGGAGCGTATGTCGACATAGTCATGTTAGTCATTTTATTGTACTTCTATTAGACTTCTGATTAGGGACTGAACGTGACGAAGAGTCGACACATTCTAGATTCATTGGGTGGGAAGGACAGTCACTGGACATAGGAGCTACGAGTTGTGTTCACTTGACGTTGCTGCATGACGGGTGCCCGGAGGGAGTGCTACTACACGAGTACCCTAGATCCCATGGACGGCCCCATATGTCAAAAGTTATCCTCATTGCATATACAGATAGATGATAGAGCATCCCTGATCTTTATGTATTCTATTTCATAGTGGCATATATATTATGTATCTTGTTGCATTCCTCTGAGGACCTGGTTTTCTTCCAGGTTGGCTGAGTAGGTTTGCAGAGTTCTTGTTGGATTGTTGCTCAGCACTCAATCCATTGCAGGTATTTACTCTTATATAGTACATATGTTTCTTTTTTGTATATTTTATATCTGCTTGATTGCATAGTATTTATAGACTCTTTTTCCTCTTGAGTCTACTCAGGCAAGTATGATTATTGGGATGCAGAGTAGTGTTCATATTTTTCTTTTTTATGCTTATGTTATATGGATTGAGATGTAGAGTGAAATAGTGATAGTTACACTATTTTAAACAACTTATACGTAATCGAGTCGGACTAGAATCTACTTAAATACATAGCTGGCCAATACCACGTGGCTTGGTCCTGCATATTTTATGACTAGGACATGACATAATTTTTGTGGTAGCCCATGGAGGTCAGATCAAATCGTTTCGGTTATGTTACTGTACCGAACGAGCCTGCATTAGGATAATATATTAGGATCTTAATCCACTACTGCTATTAGAAATTTCTTGACTTCTACTACCACCCTTGTAACTCGTATTTGTACTCAATCATACCATTCTTGACTTCCTATTTTGAAATCTTGTCTTTCCCTATCTCGGAAGGACGAACACTTGTGATCGACGATTATTTCAGTACTTTCTTATCATAGGTTTTGTCTAAGACCGATAGAATATTTCTTAGGTGGTTGTTGTAACTACCACTTCTAAAATGAGGATATTTTTGAACTTTTGTGAAATTGATTATTTTAGTTAATATTTAATAGATTAAATATTGTTAGTGATATAAATTATGAATTTTTGATTATTTTAATATTATTTTAATTAATGTATTGTGTTAGTATCATTAGTTAATGAAACCTTAGAACCATATTGACTAGATACTAATCATGATCATAGAGACCTAGCTAGTGGAGTTAGACTTGTTAGTTGGACTCTAATTATTTCAGTACTTTTTATCATAGGTTATGACTAAGACAGATAGAATATTTCGTAGGAGATTATGTAAGGTATAAAGGGGTTGGATGGGCGCCTTACTAGATAGACCGATAGGATATGAATGGCAACTCTACCAAGGTTTAGTTTCTGTAGGAAATTCCTTTGTGAATGAGACCACTTGTCTAAGACACAAAGAATTGAATTAAATGTTTTACATATTTGTTTGGTAGAAAAGAAAAAAAATTTAATGATAGCCGAGGTGACTACATATACGATTAGAAAATTGTACATATTGACTTGGGACTAGACAAAGATAAGAATAGTGGTACCTCTACAATAGAATTACCAAATGATATGCCTTGAGGAAAAGATAAATTCAACGAGTCATGGATTGGTGAGTTGACTTCAGCCTATAAATTATCTTGAAGGTTTTACTTGGATGATTAGAAACTGCCCTAGGAAGGTTATATTGACGATACCAAGAGAGAAATGTGATAGGAATATGTAAGATTAAGTTAGGCTAGTCAACCATCTCTGTATTGGTTGAGTCAACCTTGAAGCGATATGTTAGAAATAGGGATTAGAAGAATGATCGATAGAGTTAGATAGAGGCATTAGATATAAGTATTTATTCGACCTTGCCTTAAAACCTCCCCTAGAAAATAGGAATAAGATAGGCATGCTTGTAAGAAATGTATAGATGCTCGTGGTTAGATATGGTAGATTCTTGGTTATGCTGCTAAGAGATTCGAACTAAGACTTGTAGGATTATCTGATAGACTTCAAGGGATTTCTTGAGTTTAAGTACTAACCATGACCTTCTATCCTTAAGGTTAGTCCGGAATTTGGAAACAGAGTTGGAAAAGTCGTACCTCAAGAGGCAGATTAGTAAACTCTTCGTCGATACAAGTTAGATGGAAATCCTCGAGGTATTACGATTGGAACCGTTGTTTTTGGTGTAGGTAATGGAAATATAAAATAGATAAAAGAATTATAGGCGCAGTACTATGTAGGGGTTGAATAACTAAAGTGGAACAAAGTTGGAATTGCAGGAAAAGTTCATAAAGAAATTATGAAGTATCAATTGAGACGAGGGCTACGACTGTGATTATCTACGATAACTTACGAGGACTATAGAGAGAATTATATCTTATGCAAGACCCTTGAAGTTGAGATTCAAATAAAGGAAGAGGAGATTATTTTGAAGAAATAAATGATACAAATTTTGTGACAGATAAAAATGAGGTTATAAAGTGATTATGATGTACAAATATATCAGAAAACCAGCACTACAGGTTGTAGAGAGGCATATCATCAAGAATAAGATAAGATATTCAGAAAACAAGGACAAAAAAATGAAACGACATGAGATGAGAAGAAAACAAGAATTTTAAGATAGAAAAGTAGAGTATCCTAAAATAGATTGATGAATAGAAACTAGAGTTGAGTAGTACATAGTGGATAATAAAATTTTGAAAATGAAGATGTTCCATAGATGGGGGAAGAGTTAAGAATTAAATGTTGTGTTGAAATTTTTGAGAATCAAGGACATTTTGAGACCTTGGCAGATTACATTATGAGCAGCTTGATATTGTGTTATTGGAAGTTACCTCTAATGAAGCTAGGCCATAAAATGTAGTGTACTAGTGGAAAAGAGATAAGGCAGAGGACCTTCAAATACTATTAGTTAGATTCTGGATTAAGATTAGGCTAGCCGTGTTTAAGGAATCATGTGTTATTTTAGAAACCTAATATATATGCTAAACCATAGTATGAACTAGTATACAATCTATCCAGTTTGTTTGACTACCAGATTACTCTAAGTGACCTAGAGATGTAGCTTTAGACCGTATCACTATCCTTTCATCCCTTAACCTCCTATTCTATTTTCGCAATCGCAACTTCGTGATCATTCAAACTATGAGATCGAGAATGACCTTATCTCTTTCCTAATCGTGTCTTAATCTCAAAATCAAATCCTTGATTTTATACCTCTTTGTGCCTAATACTCGTATTACCATAGATACCGTTTCTTCCAAATTTCTTGATTAAATACCTACTGAGTCATGTCTTATTCAAGTAAAAATTTCTCCTTCAACTTATCAAAATTTTCCTTACCATGACCTGCAAGTTATCTGTTCGCGATTCTCTTGAACGTGTCCCCTTATTATGCATTATAAACCCCTCCATGCCATCTTGCTCTAGTTGTGTTCAACCGAGTCAATTCCTTTTTGCTTATTGAAACTATGACCCATATAGGATTAATACTAAATTGATAATAATTCCTTTATAGAATTATTGACCAATAGTACTATGATAGTACCTAGGTTTTCTTATATTGTTGTTGTTCATAATACCTATATTCTTGTATCCCTTCATAAGAAATACGTTATCTCAAAAACCTTACTAGTAGAATCACGACTATAGTTGATTGTTGCATTTAGAAGTTGAGGTGTACTCTAGCACTTGGTAGGATATACACCCTTGATACTGGTGGCATCAGCATCACACAAGACCCATGTACGACTAGTCGTTGACTCCTTTAGATATAAATCTTCTATCCTTTTATACTATGCCTTGGTGTAATTTTGAGGACAAAATTCTCTAAGGTGGGAAGGATGTAAGCCCTTCGGACTTTTGGATTTCTTCTAAAAATTTTAAATAAATTATTTTCAATAAACATTTTAATATAATTAGTTTTGATCATTAAATGTACCTTTTCGTGTCTTTGATTTTTTTAGCGTCAGGGATGTCAATCTCTCAAAACTTCCTTCATGAGTTTTGCAGTAGATAAGATTACCTTCATTTTGATATATCATGTCTCATTCAAACTTATTTTCTTGCATTCTATTTATATCGTACAACTTTCAGGTCAATTTAGACCATTTGACTATCTACCGTAAAACTTGACCTAACTTCTAATTTAAATTCGGGACTCGACATCGATCCAACCTAATCGATCCAATATATGATTTTGACATATTTTGAGCCTATTACACGCATGCTACTTGTTGACATTCAGTTGAGCTCCCATATGCTATTATTTTATCAATGATTAGACATGTTTTCATATTTTCTAAATTTGTTTGAAAATTTGAAGGCTTTATTATTCAATTAAATTAATAATAGGACAAGCGCATCTTATATGAAAAAAAAAACGTCCTTCTATTACAGGCAAAATTTGAGATCTTAATATATTGATACAATAAGTATTATTACTAGTAAGAAATTAAAAAAAATTACTATGAATATCATATACACGTGAAACTAGTAGTATGGCACCACCGATTACAGATCCAGTATACGAAAATTCCAATGGTCTTAGACAAAGAATTCGTTTTTATAAAACTCATTTCATATCTAAATAATGTGTTGTGATATAAATAAAAGTTAAAGAAAAATTACTAATATTTACAAAACTATCTTTCAAAGCTGTTTTTTTTATGTTTCAAAATTTTGACAATTTTTGTTCTAGTAGTAGATCTAGAAACTTCAGTAAAACTAGGATTTAGAGTATTATCTGCATAGTCAAAATATGATTCACTCTCACAAAATATAAAAGGTTGTCCATTACAAATAATATATTTCGTTATGTTGGTTTTGTTACGAGCAGCAGAGTAAGTAAATTTTTCTATGGAAGATCCTTAAGGACTGTACTTAACTGCATTTGTCTAGCATTTAATGTATCAGCATTGCCATAACAACTTTCATATTTTCTTTTCAAATTGTCTGTGTCGTCATTTTTATTTCATTTAAAGTTTTTTTTTTTGCATTTCTTGCATTATGCACCTCTAGGTATTGGTTTTTGGTGTTTTAAATCTAAAACTTCTTTTCATTCACTATTGGTGACAAATAATTTAGTAAAAATTTCTTATTTTCTTCTAGTTGAAATATTAGTATTAAAACTTCTAACTTCTGGAGGTAACGTTTGTGTCGATGGCACAAAATCTTCTACATGATTATTACCATAACAATTCTCATAAAAATTGTTATAATAATTGTAACACAGTACTGAAGCTCCTTTGTAGGTATGGTTAGAGCATGTAGCATTATTATGATTCATACATTAATAAACTAATTTTAAAGTAAATATAGAGGAAAGAAAATCAATTAATCAAATTTTAATATCACAATAACTATTTTTTAATAATAAAAAATACTTAAATCTCAACTTGATTTCCTCCAAAGCTGGGTATAGAATTATTGTAGCTTTGTGGTGGTCGATCAAGTTGAAGCCTCCAAATTTCTCACTCTTACCATCTTTCTTGCACTTCAGTCTCCAAAAAGTTGGTTACTTCACTAGCTTCTTTGTAACTATTGTAAGAGATGGAAGAAATTTTGTTTGATTGCAAGTACTGGAAGAAAAAGAAAATTGGTTGTGGTAAATTAGAATAATTATGTCCTATTTATAAAAAAAAACTGGTGCCAAATTATTTCCAATATCCTTAGAATATAGTTATTATAGGAGCACTTTGATCATTTTCAGCAAAATGTCCAAAATACCCTTCAAAACGGATATATATTGGAGGTATTTTGGTAAAAATATTCATTTACATTACTATGTTGGTACAATAATTTACCAAAATACTCCTCCAACGTTATAAATAACAAATATATTGGGAGATGTTCTAGTAAATTATCCCCCAAATTTAATATAGGGCTAGGCCCCGGTCACCGACCAAGGTGATTAGAGCCAGGTTGACTAGGTCGGGACTGAAAATCCTGGTTTGGCTTGCGTCTTCGACCGAGCCGATCCGGATCGGACTATCAGGACACATTTTCAAACCCAGCCCGAATTCGGGTATATTATGGGTCGTGTCGGACCGTTGACCGAGTCCCAGCTGGCCTAGCCCGAGTTTGCTGAACCGGGCGAGCCGGATTCTAGGCTGCCTGACCTATTACACACCTTGAATGCTACTCCCAAATGTTTCACTCAATCTCACTGTCATCCCAAAACACACGAAATTGTGACAAACATATAAAAAAGGATGTGTAATTGCCAAAAATGTTTTTATATTGTCCCCGAATTTTCAAAATATATTATCAAAATTAGCCTTAGCTTATAAAGCTATAAAATCATTTTTAAAAACTGTAACAAATTGTATATAATTTTGGTAACCCACCTTAAAATTTTGGAGACACTGCCTCATTGGCAATTGCAATTTCCCATATAAAAATGAGAAAAGAACACTTAATTGTCGCCAAACCATTCCAGCAACCAAACCACAAATACATGCCAGAAGTAACAAAATGTACTTATTCTCACCAAACCATTTCCGCAACCAAACCATAAATACATGGTCAGAAGTAACAAAATGCTTGAGCTGAGTAAACAGAAAGTGGCTTATATGAAATAATTGTAATAGGTAAACTTAAGGAAAGCTTATTTTGGAGTAGAATCATCCATCATCCATTACCTGACCCTAACTGTAGTACAAGAATAAATCATGACATCTTAAAAAAGGCTCGTGTTAAGCATGTACTACAATAGAAACCTACATAATTCAGCAACAATATTACTTACAAACACCCATATAGGCTAAGGCTATATTGCTACAATTGATTATGCCAACTGCAAGTTCACTACAAACAGCTCTACCAATTTGCCAAATCATGTCATCATGACACATCAATATATCCAACTTTAGAGAGAGATTCCAACTAGGATTAAAATAAGAACAAAACTTGATGTACTCTTGGGATCAATTTTTTTTTGTCAAACAGATAAATAGTAGCAAAATAACACTAGCAGTCTACCAACAACCAGGCCAAGAAACATGCAAACTGCAAGAAACTGAGATGGACTGACACTCTAGTAACCGCCCTTGAGATCATTGACAACATCGTAAGGAATGGGTGTTACAGTCTCCAAGGTGGCACCTTCCACCATAAAGCCCGGCTTGGGTCCCAATGGCTGCCTCTTTGTGCTGATGACCTCACCGCGAGCCTTTGCCTCCGCCTTCAGCTTGTCATTCTTGATCTTCCTCAGGCGGAAATCTTCAGTGCACCTGGAAGGCTGCACGTGCTCAACTCGCACATGGATCCTCTTCCTGATGATTCTGTTGCCAACCTGAAAGATGAAACAGAGTGCATTCAAATTTAAATATTCGCACACTAACTTTGATCAGCAGATATTTTCGTGCTGCATGTTAAGAATAGAAGACTACATCTAGTCCTGATTGGACACACTTCTTGACAACAACAAAAAAAACAATGTATCACAATTTATACATTTATTTGCCAAAAGATCATGTATACATCACAAGTTATGTATACATGATGACAGGTATTAACACGTGAGCAAAATCTACATTTAAAATTTGAGTTGAAATACTATATAGCAAAAGATTACATCATAAACATAAAAACAACCATAACAATCATACTTCAGATGCAAAACATTTTTTTTTTTAAAAAGGAATCTGGACCGTTGGTTCTTGTAATTGAAGATGATCGTGTCTTGAAAATGGCGCAGCAAAAATGCAAACACCTAATTAATCGGGGAAGTTATCAATAAATCAAGAAACATTTATAGATGTTGGATAGCGATAATTTGGAGTTTATGAATATTTGTCACTTCTCTATGGGATCTGTAGAATGTATTGGTAATGTAATATAGTCTAAAAGGCCGATGTTTTAGGATACATCCCCCTACTCAAAGCCTTAGTTTAGGCCTAACTCTTTGTTTTAATCCACTTCAGGACCATAAGATACCATTCACCACCACCTCCACTGATCTTCCTATATTTAAATTATGTATATACCAAGATTGGATTTGGGATTGCTTATCATAGCTGCGTCTGCATTTTTTCTGAAAAGAAAGCAGTCCCAAAAGCTCTTTGGTAACCGTAGCTTAGTAAAAAAGAATCAAAATATAGTTCAATTTTGGGATAACTTGTGAAATAAGGTGGAAGGACACTTTCAAAAGATGCCTATGTCTTCTGCAAAGCCGCAGCTATCCCAAAGCAGGCCCAAGAAGATGCAAATTGCAACACTACTCATAAGCCTAAATGGCACTACCATATACCTATGTTGCTAGAATGCCATCCATTAGTCCAAAAAGAGATGCATAAAAGTTTGCTTAAATTTTGGTCACTAGGCCAAACAAAAGACATCTCGAACATGTGCGACAGTTTACGGGATCATCCTATGATAAGCTCCAAACCTTCCAATCAAACTGAACATTGGTTGGAAAATAGCTACACTGCACATACAGCAACAACACAACACGCAAAGGCAATAATTCTACAATGCCCGTGTACATCTTATTTCTGCACATCCCACTGGCGTCAACAGAAAAAGAACAAAGTTTCTGTGAACGCTTCCAAAGGAGCTAGTGACCAAGACCCACTAATTAAGTATGTCAAAAGTTTAGGTAACTTGTGTCCTCGTGACACTACTAAACTGCAATAGTAGAGAAATTTAGCTAAAATTCAAAAGAATTTCTTTGTTTATTGTACAATCTGGTTATAGCATATTAACTTCTCTTTTTAACCTTGTTGGTAATAACTATGTATTAGGTACCATGTACCATGTACCTGATATATATATATATATATATATATATATATATATATATATATATATGGGCGCAAGGCAGAATCAAGACACAAAGGTCCATATCATCCGAGGCACAAGGCGCACTTAAGACACACCCGAGCAAAGCGAGACAAAAATAAAAATAATATACATAAATAAATATATTATTAATGTAAGAAATAAAAGTAAATAACATATTAAAACCAACAAAAACATGTTAAATCATAACCAAGTGAACTAACAACAATTTGTATTCTCCCTAACAAGCTTTTAGTAATTTTTAGTGTTTAGAATTCTATTGCAACAAAGTTTAGCAACCAAAAAGAGCTAACTTCCACCTACTTGTATAGGATGCACTCAAAGTTTCTTGTGTCACATCCTTTCTTGGTTGTGCCTTGCTGAAAGGCACGCCTTGGATGTGCCCGAAGAAAGGCACCTCGCCTAGTGAGGTGTGCAAGGCACAGTTGCCTTGTTGCGAGGCGCGCCTTAGGCATTCTAATTACATTTCATGGACCTTATGCTGCCCCTCTCAAAAAGGTATTACCCTAAATCATGGTAATCAAACGCAAAACAAAACCCTAAACTTGTACACTAAGGTAAAGCAACTACATAACACATCTTAAACGTCATCATACATGTGTCACTACAAAAAACATGGTGTAGCAGATCACGCAAAAAGCACCAGAAACAAAATTTATACAAACACATTATTGCCTAAGAACAATCTTGCAGTAACGATTGGGTTCGTAAATCTCAATCGGTTACCTGCACTTAAAAGAATTTTAACATTTGATATATCAACATATTTATTTGTCCATGATATGTGACTATTGTTTCTCTTGAGCCCAAATTTCGCTCGTCAACATCTCATGTACATCTCTAACAATTCCAAATATTGGTGCTAAAACTAGAAAATATCATTATAAAAAAAGGATTTTACAGCACTGTGTTAATTATAGGCCCAGCAGGTTTAAGTTCTCCCGCTTCTCTACTCTACTTCATTCAGACTGAGGGGTGTTTTTTTTCACTTATAAGTGACCCTTCATTTCACTTATAAGTTTATAAGTGCACTTGTGAAACCTGTTCTTTTTTCCACTTGTAAGTGATTTTTCACTTATAAGTAATTTTGTTGTTCCTTTTTTGGCACTTAAAGTGCTATTTTACCATTATGCCCTCGCATATAAAACATGGATAATAGATGACAATCCAAAAATATGCAAACCAAAATATTGTACTACAAATACTAAAATGTTTAGTTCAACACAAATACACATATAATATGTTCCACAATTCGAAGTCCATTTTACACAAAATTATAGTCTTAAAGCATTAAAATAATATCAATTTGGAAACATTCCATTCACTGCATCAGCAATGTAGGCAGGGAATGGGGGAAGAAAATCGATTTTTATTAAAATTTGGACAAGTGAAGGAATTTTTATGTTTGTACATGGACATAATAGACTTCTCGGATACAATAAGTACTTGACCAATCCAATAAGTAAAAAAGTTCATTTGTGAATTTGGAGCCACTTAGGCCGCGTTTGGTTTGCGAAAAGGAAATAAAAGGAAATTGATTCTTTGATATTTACTTTCCTCTAGGAAATTACAATTCCAATCAATTTCTTTTCCGGTGTTTGGAAAAACCAAGGAAATTGGGAGGTAAAGTGAATCCTTAGGCCTCGTTTGGTTCACGGAATCGATTCCCAATGGAAGGAAAATTAGGGGGGTAAGTGATTCCATCCATCCAAGTAAGGAATCACTTTCCTACATTGAAATATTCACTTTCCTTTCCAAATTCCTTGGTGTTTCCAAACATCGGAAAGGAAAATCAATGAGAATTGTAATTTCCCAAAGGAAAGGAAATGACAAGGAATTGATTTCCTTTCCCTTCCATTCTGCGAACCAAACTAGGCCTTAAGAGGGGGGAAAATGAATCCTGGGTTGGTGGGAGGAACCACTCCCCCCCCCCCCCCCCTCCTCCTATTTTTCCTTCCTCTTGGGACCAAATTCATTTCATCCTCATTTCCTTTTGCATCCAAAGGAAGGAAAGGGAATTCACTTATAAGTGGGAAAAAAAAGAACATTCCATGAGATTGTTTCCAAAATTTCTGATATAAGTACATAGGTCACCCAATTTTACACTGCCAACAACTACCAAAACACACGAATTATATGTCATTAAAAATTTCTGCAAAAAAAAAAACTTGCAGAAATAAGGAGAAAACTACAAACTTTAACTACTCGAACACCTCTACATGACACAACTATACGAACATTAAAAAAACATAATCATACTACAATAACATAACAAATCAAGCATAATACAATTAACTCTAATCGCTGATCAAAGGCGTGTCAGAAAATTTCAGGACAATTAGGAAAAAAGTAAGAGAGAAAAAAGGGGATATTTTTGGGACCTGCTTGTTGATCTCGACGCCGATGGCGCGCTTGGTGACGTTCCAGACCTTGCCGGTGCGGCCGTGGTAGAACTTGTGCGGCATCCCCTTGTGCACCGCCCCGTTGACCTTGACGTCGACGTAGTCGCCGGTCTTGTACGTGCGGAGGTAGGTGGTCAGCGGGATGTACCCCTTCTTCCTGAACGCCCGGGCGAAGAGGTCCCTCGTCCGTGATCGGAGTCCATGGCCGGCCGGCATCTTCTACTCGTCTGCGGTGGTGGTGGTGGTGGCGGCGGTGGAGGAGAGGAAATGGAACCCTAAACTATTGGGAGTTAGGGTTTGGGGAGGAGTGTCTACTTATAAAAAGGAAAAGTTGAGAGGAATGGTCTAAACTGCCCCTAAACATTTGTTTCATGGTTGCTTATTGGACCTTGACTAGGAACTGGGCCCAACCCAAATCCTGTCTGGATTCGTTAAGTTTTTAATTTGTACACAAATCAAGGGCGGGCTATTTGCCGGTCCGAACCGGATATGGATTTGTACTTTCAGACTGGATTTAAATCTTCAATCCGGACCTACTAATAAAGCACGTGCGTACAATATTTTTTTTTTTCCTAATCTTATCAAAATATAATTAAAATTAAATTTTGTTTTATATATTTTATAATTTAATTAAGATTTATAGAAATTTAATTATATATTGTTATGGATATATGTGAATAAAAGAGAGGGTATTCGGTTATGCGGAAGGAAAAAAAAAAAAGGTATTCAGTTATGCGAAAACGTGTCACGACCCGCACCCAAATATTCGGACATGTGTACGTGGGTCATATCCAGCCTACGTCGCAGTATCGACGTAGAACGCTGTCAAGTACCCAATAAATATTTACAACATCTAAATGATCCATGATAATAAATGTACTCAAATCACACTACAAACGACTAAGGAAGATATAAAATAGAAAAGACATCAATAACTCTGAAACGACTATAGTCTACAAAAGAATATACATGACTAGAATGTATACGAGACAAATCTGATAACGAAGTATAAAATAAAATACAATGGCCTAGAACTCCCGGAAGACAACTCACGGTAAATAGAACATCGAGATCCGTCTCAACTAACATCATCCAGTAGTTCAATAATTTGAGGCATAACAATTCCTAAAAATATGGTTATCCAATTGAGAAAAAGTATTAAATTATAATGTTCCGTAATTTTTTAAAAATAAAATGGTTGATGATATACACAGGACTTACACGGCTTACTCTTGAGCCGTTTTGAAGGCCCCTTATATTAGTAGAGATGTGCAACCATTAGTTGGAGTACATGAGCTATCTAGTAGTATTTTTTACTTTAAAAAGCAATGTTTTTATTAACATGTCTTGTAGGTTTTTTTTTAATGAATACAATTTTTTAAACTTATATTGTAAATGAAAAATTGTTAACTAGATGGAAGACGGAGATGGTGAACCCAGCTCCGAAAGTCTTAGCGGGTCGGAGATGGGGATAAAAAAAAAACCGATGGAAACTGAGACGGGGACATAGATTCTATCACTATTAGGGGACGAGGATGGGAGTATGGTCACCGGACATTACTCGTCCTATTGTCATTCCTAGTTTTTTGCACTAACATTCACTATGTTTTATACTTATTATACGGATCGCTCTTAACCTCCCGCATATTTTATGTTATAAGGGTGGTTAGTGTAATAGCTCTTTATACAAAACGTAAAACATAGGAAAGATCAGTATAATAAACACAAAAAATAGAGGAGGTTAGTATAATTATTTTCAAAATAAGGGATGCCCGTGTAATAAACATAAAAATAGAAAAGGTAACAGTAAATAACCCATGAATAAATTAGCAGAGAATGCAACTTAATAGAAGCAAGGGGCATTCGTACTTTGATATTTTTTTACTGTCAAATTTAAGGTAGAAAATATATTTTTTATGTTTGGTTTAGATTATAAAAAAAAAAAAATTCTTTAGGATTACTAATTCCCAAGTAAACAATTTATCTATAAAATATGTGAATCATATCTCTTAATATGTGAATTCTTCCCCGGTATTTTTAAGTTTATTTTCTTCTCTTTATTTTCTTTTTCTTGTTTTTATTCCAAGATTTTGTCCCTTTTTTGTTATTTGTTTATTTTGCACGGATTTTTCGGTTTTTTTTTTCCTTTGTCATTTTTCTAAGTTTTTCTTTCAGTTTTTTTAATCCTTTTCAAATTTTTTGGATTTTTTATTTTTCAGTTTTTTAATCTTTTTCATTTTCTAAGAATAATTTTTGTTTTTTGTATTTTTCAACCTTTTTTAAGATTCTTTTTGTTTAGTTTTTTAATTTTTTTTCATTTTTTTGGTTTTTATGATTTTTTTTCTATTTTTATTTTGAATTATTTTGTTCTTTCATTTTTTTATCTTTTATCTTTTTTTGTACTTTTAAAAAATTTTCATTTTTAAGAATTTATTTTGCTTTTTTTATTTTTTGTCTTTTCATCTTTTTTTTATCCTTTTTTTATTTGTTTCGAAAATATTTGTATATTCACCAAATGGGAATACAATTTTTCGAAGAATTTATTTACAGGATGTTTGAGTCCTTGGAATATATTGGTTACAAATATAGCATTCTGTGCACCAAATATCCCATGATTGGACAAATTGAGGTCTTCAAAAATATAGAAGACATTGTACTAATGATGATAGAGAACTTTTTTCGTACAGTAATGTTGGAAACACCCCACCAAATATAGAGAGGAAATAATGGGGGAGAAAATAGGAGAAGATGCCAAGAGCTAGCTTGAGATTGAGCAGCGAAAGGGAGGCATAACAAACAAACCAAAGATATAGCTATAATATGGTACATGAATTAAAGAAGAAGGTAGAAGAGTCAACAGAGAATAAACTATTAGAAATGTCACGGATGATTACTATTAAGATCTTTGGGGGAATAAAAGAGAAGCTACTATGGGTTGGAATATAAGGCCTATCAATAAAATAAAGAAGAAAATAAAGGGTCTAAATGGATTTATAATCATTTTCTATCATACATGGACTAAAATTATCCAAAAGAATGTAATAGGCTCATTGGGTATCTGTTTAGGAAATGATACAATGATGTCATGCAGAAATTCTAAATTGATTCGTCAAAGCAATGGGTTATATACATGATCATAGCTCTTGAAAAGAAGATCTCCTGAAAAGAAGATCATATTAAGAGATAATCTCCTGAAAAGATAGTCTATATAGAAGAGAGAATCTCTTGAAAAGATAATCTCCAGAAGAAATAAATCTACTAATCTCTTGAAGTGATAAATCTCGAGAAGAGATTTCCTGAAGAGAAAATCTCCATAAGAGATCTCCAAAGAGAAGATCTCCTAATATGTGTACTTATTATTTTGCTCAGTAGTCCTATAGTGAGTCAGGTCAATGGGATGCATTTCGACCAAAAAAAAAAGAAAAGAAATGTTCTAGGCCATGAAGTACTATATTTAAATAAAATAAAGTACAAATTCTTTATTGTCATTCATAAAACACAATATCTTTTATGTGAACATGCTGATACAGTACTAGAATGACATAAAATACATTTTAGATATATCAAATGAATCATCCTTGATTTAATTCATATGAGTGTGTTGATCTTATGGGATATGCATATGTTGATTATTTATCTGAACCCCTTAAGAGGATATCACAAACAAAATACATTTTCTAAATAATGTTGTAAATTTTTCGGAGATCAGTCAAACAAATCACTGCGATAACCTCGACCTATTATCTTGGTACTTCATGGATCAAACAGAAAATGTGTATGACTATGGTTTCACCAGTTCAACGTATCAGGGGAAAGTTGCGAGCTTCTAGGAATCACAAATAAAACATACTCTTCATGAGGTTACGAGGATAATGTATATAAATGTACTAAATAGGGGGCAAGGTTGTAAAAGGTGCTAGGCGTTAGGCGGGCGGTGTAACTCCACCTTTCCAAATATTGAATTTTTTTAAAATTTTATATTAATTAAATGATTTGGGAATTTTTTATTATATTTTAAATATATGTGAAGTTATATAGTTATAGTTATCATTTAAGTTTAGCCATTGGACTTTTGTATAAATTAATTTCCTTTTTCCTAATCCAGCTTATTCAATTTCAGCCCACTGCCTTTTAATCAAACCCCTGTTGTTCATATTAGACTCTTAAAGAAGAACAGAGCTTGTACAGCTCATTTCTTCTTTTCTTCCCCATGTGGACCGTTAGGATTTGAAAATCCTAACAATTTCCTCCACACAAAGCATGCGCTGGAAACCTTCCTTGGCGCCAAACCTTGCGTGAGTATCAAGCTGAATCCAGCTATATAATCCCCTTTTCCAGAGCATCACTGTTAGTCCATTCTTCCCTTTCTCTCCTCAATCCTTAGTTTTCCAAGCCCTAATTCGAAGAAGAAGGATCATGGCAAGAAGACGCTGAGTTTTGAAGTTGTAGCGGATCATTTGTCGATCACTCGTTGATCGATTCGTGCCATCTATTTGAACAAATTCGTGTAAGAGTCTCTGACCCTTCGATCTAATGTTCCCTATAATTTTCTTCAGATTTGTTGAGCTGTCGACTAATTTTCTAAGGATTTATTCCTTCCTTGTCGATTTTCTTTTGATTGATGATCGATCTAAGTTGTTGTTTCCATGATTGAAGCAATCGATCTGTGACCTAATCATTGATCGAATCAACTGCTCTGATGATGTTGGTGTTGGGTTTCAACAATCACAGAGGTTGACTGTTGTGGAATTTAGTTGATCAATCACTGGTAAGTATTCAATTCTCTAGCTATCATTCGATCCATGTTAGTTTGATTTCTGATGTTGTTCGACCCTTTGATCGATCAACCCTTGTTCACAGGGGATCAGTCAATCCTATCAAATTGATTCTTCCTCATAAATCTGCAGGAGATTGATATCAGGATTATTAGTTATCTTTCCATCTTGAACATCTCAGGTAAATTCCTTAACTATTGTAGCATACACTGTTGTATTGGATTGTGGCTTTTACAAATTATTTATGGGTTATAACAGTGATAGGAATTATCTTAATGTCTGTGTTAGTTGAAGTTTTAAATCTTAATTTCATTTTCAGAGGCTACAGCCATGTTGGACTGTGTATGTGTATTTCCATGTCCTCCCTGTTCCATAGCCCAGTCATTAGTGAATTGATTCCTGTAAATCAATGTTTGGGTAGGGTTCTTTTACTGCTGCAGGCATGTGTTAACAGTAGCACCTGTGTTAGGTTTGAACTGAATATATTTTTGTGATGTCCTTTACATTGAAATTATGTAAGAACTGATCATGAGTTGCTTAGGCTGATTGAATGTTTTTCCCATTCTAGTTTAGAGTGGTTGTTGTTTATTTTTATAAATCAAGCTCCCAAGGATCATGGGTGATGCCATGGGTGCCAACATGGTTTAGATTTCCATTACAGTAGGACAGTGGGTTAAATCAAGGTTGGGAAAATTGTTAAGTCTAGATTACTGTATAATCAATCCTGGGCAGTGAGATTACTTTGATCTCTGTTGTTTAACAGTAATGAGGAAAGATGCCATCCTCTTTGGAATTAACAATTTCATCAATCATGATTTATCCACTGGTTTGGGTATACCTTCCTGTTAGATTTACTGCTAGGACACTGTTGATACATTCGAGTGAATCCTATTGATGTCAGGAATGGAGTTTGCAAATGGTCTAAAGGCGTAACTGTTATGTGAAGTTCATATGAGACTGTCCTGATATTGGACATGGACTAATATGAGTTCATATGAGACTGTCCTGATATTGGACATGGACTGTGATATGAGTTCATATGAGACTGTTACATGAGTTCATATGAGGACTAATGTTAAGGATGCCTGATGAATAAGTTTCTCTAGATTCATTCAATTGATAATAGTGTTCCAAATCAGGAACTTAAGACTGAATAGTTGAATGAATCCTTAGTTCCCTAAAAACTGGGTATTAACATGATTCAGATTATTTATTTGGGTGCAGACACATATGAAATGATGTGGAGATGTGTCATGGTATGGACTGGATTGGATGCTATCTCCTTTTAACTGGAACATAAAAGTATTTCGAAAGGGGACCTAAGATTAGGAGAGGACTGATATCAATTAAGCTTGTACCTGAGATTATTCCAAGCCATATGGAATGGCAGGTAGATAGGTCAGTCATTAATAAGACTATCTGTATAAGCCTTAGATATGTTACTGATATAGGTTACTGACTGTAGGAGCAAACCATGGTTGTCCTGCAAGTTGAGGTTGGGAGATGGCACATAACTTTCACACAATCAGACTGATTACACAGTTGGACTGATAAGAGCCTTGATTTAAGGCAGGATGTATCAACTCGTATGGGGTTGTATAAGTCCTGTTGTTGGACTGAACATCTATAAATTGACCAGTTAGTAAATTTACAAGTACTGTCACTCTCCTAGTTGAATACCTTAATCCATTTCACTTTGGTTAAATGATCAAACTTGGTAGTATGGAAACCTGGACTGGAAGGTTATGACATGAATAGGACTGGGTGATATTTGTATGTGTAGTACAGCACCCTACCACTGTTGTTGTACTGGCCATAGACTTTTATCTGGGTTATTATGGACTGTCAAGAGCAGGACATTATTTGGGATGTTGAGACTTCAAAATGCAGTGGAATGAACCTAAGATTGCATGTGTCATAATTCAGTCTAGTGGGCATGAAGACTGTTAGCTGTGAGTCCCTGCTTGCAGGTTGGAAGCATACTCGAATTCCTGGAAACAGGATATGTTCCTGTCCAACAGTCCAAGCACCATATCCTGGACTGAATTATCAGTTCAATTGTGAACTGAGCTACTTTTCAGTAACCAATTGTACTGAGCAGATGAAGGATTTATGTAGGGGTTTAACACTGTGAAGAGCTGGAATGGAGTACTCTGGCCTGGGAGCAAGAGTTTAGGATTTAAGTTGGTTTAGTAGCAGTCTTTGTATGGCCATGTGTATTGTTTTGGTTATGACCCAAACATTCCAATCTTGGTATCACTATCAAGTTTAGATACCAACAACCCTTGAGTCTTAACAGTAAGGAGCAAATGCATAGGTTATGTAATTTGACTAACTAGTGTTAAGCCACTAGGAGTTGTTGGCTATCAATAATATGATTTTCCCTCATCTATTTACTTTCAATATTAAGATGCTAACATGAAGAGTTCATTTAAATATTGATTAGCTAAGCTAATAGCTTAGGGAGGAGATCATATTACTTGAAGTATATATATATGGTAACTAGGTGAGGTAGTTAAGGATAAGGTGTGTAGATTATGATGTAGCTAATGGAAACTGGATTGTAAGATAGATTAAGAAGAGACTAAATAAAATATATCTTGATTAGAATCATTTGATAACCAATTAGAATTAGTCTGTTTATTAATCAACTTGTAAAATCATAAACATGAGGATTTCCAGCTCCACTACCCTCTCTTGATCACCCGGAGACAGGCAAGTATACTCCTCTGATTTGTTCATTTCTCATGTTTTCATTATCCTTTCTTGTATCTCCTTGATGTCACGATAGTTCACGATATTGTCTGGTTTCATGTTCCATGTTTCATTGTGTCTGGGAGGGGAAATACTATAGAGTTGTGATCAAACCCTGTTACTACTCATGTGAATAGCTTGGGTCCCGCACCGTGCACGTGGGGCCAAAGCCGTACCATTTCATTATCATTGCATCTACCCAAGCCGATCACACTCTAGAAGTATTTCAATATTGCACATGTCAGGATTCAGTATTGTATTTCAGGATTTCATGGTTGTATTTCATGTTCAGGCTGTATTTCATGTTCAGTTTGTATTTCATGATTCAGGTTGTATTTCATGTTCAGGACTCTTACCATGTTTCCCTGTTTTATTTTCAGTATTGCTATTCAGTTCATGTCTTGTTCTCATTTCTTGTACTTTACATTACTCCTGTTTTTCTTGATTCATGCCATGATGTACATGTTTATTTCTTTGGATATACTTTGCTCCGATCCTGAATAGGATATGTTGCAGGTGAGTTGGAGGCTTTATGCGATACATGTTGGAAAAGAAACGCGGAAACCTTTCCCCAAACCGGAGAGGACCTGCGAGAGGACCGAGCAATACAACGCACGAACCCAAAAATAGCCACACAAAAACAATCACGCAGACACAGAGAATTTTTGACGTAGAAACCCTTGCGGGAAAAAACCACGGGACGATCGGAGTCCAACCCTGAGAAGCCTCCACTAATGGAATAGAAGAATTACACCCTCTACAAACTCCTCCCGATCCAAATCGGATCCCCACAACACTCAGAGATAAGAACAATGATTACAAGGCTACGAAGAGCGAGAACGACGAGTAGAGATTACCCGAACACGATCTCCTTCGAACAGCGACCTTCAATCCTCCGTCTTCTTCTCCGAAGTTGTAATGGCACTCTTGCCTCCTTCTCTCTCCAAAAGTTGTGTTTACTTGCGATATGTTGCACTTGTGAATTAGGGTTGAGAAATCTCAATATATCTCCCTAATCCCGCAACCAACCTGGATCGTTGGATTAGATCCAATGATGAAAACTCATCCAGAAATCCGCTTCAGCCCCCGACGACACAGAGTTCGGCCAGAACTCTGTGTGGGGCAACCAGCACCTACTGGCCAAACCCTGGAACGGCCAGACCGAGTTCGGCCCGAACTCGCCATGGGACCGAGTTCGGCCCGAACTCGGATCCCCTGCTTCCGGCAGCTCCAGCAGCAACAGCAGCAACTCCGTCGCCTACTTCCCGAGCTTCTTCGACACACGAACGGCGCTCGTCGCACTCCGGGGTCTTCTCCACATAGGTTGGGAACCCCTCCCACTCCAACAAATCTTCCCCTTCACAACTATGGGGAGGACGTCGTCATTCCGACGACCTGCCTGCAGTACTCAAACTTCCCCCTTGGTAGAATCTTCGTGAACATATCAGCTCCGTTGTCATCTGTATGCACCTTCTCAAGCTTCGCGTCCTTCTTCTCAACCACATCCCGTATCCAATGATACCGGGTCTCGATGTGCTTGGACCGGCTATGAAACGTCTGATTCTTCACAAGGTGGATAGCACTCTGACTGTCGCAAAGCAAAGTATACTGCTCTTGCTTCAGTCCCATTTCCTGTAGCAGCTTCTTTATCCACAACAGCTCCTTGCAAGCCTCCGTCGCCGTAATGTACTCTGCCTCTGTCGTCGACAAGGCAACACACTTCTGCAACCGCGACTGCCACGATACTGCTCCTCCCGCAAACATCATCACGTAGCCCGAAGTCGATCGCCTCGTGTCTACATCTCCAGCCATATCAGCGTCGGTATATCCAACCAGCTTCGGCTCGTCACCACCAAAGGAAAGTCTCAAACCGGCAGTGCCCTGAAGATATCGTAGAATCCACTTGACCGCACTCCAATGTACTCTTCCAGGATTTGAAAGATACCTGCTAACCGTACCAACTACATGAGCAATATCTGGCCTCGTACACACCATAGCATACATCAGGCTTCCCACAGCTGAGGCATATGGAACCCGCTCCATATCTTCCTTTTCGTCCTCGGTAGATGGACACTGTTCCTCAGTGAGCTTAAAGTGAGCCGCGAGGGGGGAACTCACTTTCTTCGACCCGTCCATCCCGAAACGCTGAAGTACCCGGTGAATGTACTTCTTTTGGGACAGGTGTAGCAGCTTGGACTCTCTCTCTCGGCTGATCTCCATCCCAAGAATAGTCTTCGCTGCGCCCAAATCCTTCATAGAGAAGGCCGCGCCCAGCTGGCGCTTCAAATCCGCTATCCTAGTGGCATTCCGACCCACTAATAGCATATCATCAACATAGAGCAATAAGATGATAAAATCATCATCGGCAAAATACCTCACAAATGCACAATGATCCGACGTCGTCCGTGCATAACCATGCTCCCCCATAAACGACTCGAACTTCCTGTACCACTGCCTCGGAGCCTGCTTCAGACCATACAAGTTCTTCCTCAACCGGCAGACCAAATGTGACTTGCCCTTCTCGCAGAATCCCTCTGGCTGCTCCATGTACAACTCCTCCTCAAGATCACCGTAGAGGAATGCCGTCTTCACGTCCATCTGCTCGACCTCCAAGTCGAAACTGGCTGCTAATGCTAGCACCACCCGGATAGACGAATGCTTGACGACAGGCGAAAAGATTTCATCATAATCCACGCCTTTCCGCTGACCGTAGCCCTTGACTACCAGCCTCGCTTTGTATCAAGGGCGAGTAGCATCTTCCGTCTGCTTCACTCTGAACACCCATCGATTCTTCAAAGCCTTCTTGCCCTTTGGCAACCGCACCAGATCATAAGTGGAATTGGTGTGCAAGAAACTCATCTCCTCCTGCATAGCCACCATACACTCCTGCCTGTGTTCGTCTTCCATAGCCTCTACGAAACTTTCGGGCTCCCCCCCGTCAGTCAATAGCACATACTCATCCGGTGAGTATCTCGTAGATGGTCGACGATCCCTGTCACTCCTTCTCAGTGGAGCCACTGGTGCTGGCTGTATACCGACAGCCTCCGCCCCTTCAGGAACTACCTCTCCGACATGCTCATCCTCCTGAGGAACACCCTGACCACCATCAGCAGGCTGATGATCAAGGTTGGGAGCAACTCCATGTACCGGCTCCCCCATAACTGGATCCTCTGCGATGTCCTCTGGAAACTGCTCGAAGCGAAATGACTCTAACTCAGGCAATTCCTCAGCCTCAGAAGGCGTCTCGGAATCCTGAGTGTTGGTCATGGTCTGATCCTCGACGAACACCACGTCCCTGCTTCTGTAGAGCTTTCCTTCCACTGGGTCGTAGAGTCTATAGCCAAACTCATCCCGACCATAGCCGACAAAGACGCATCGCCTCGTCTTCGGCTCAAGTTTGGTCCTCTCGTCCTTCGGTACATGCACGAAGGCTTTACAACCAAACGCCCGCAGGTGACTGTATGACGGCTCTTTGCCGTACCATACTTTGTCAAGCACATCACCCTGCAAAGGAGCACTAGGAGACAAATTAATAATATAAGCAGCTGTGAGAAGAGCCTCACCCCAATAACTGTCCGGCAAGTTTGCTTCTGACAGCAAACACCGCACCCTCTCCATCAGTGTCCTGTTCATGCGCTCCGCTACACCATTGAGCTGAGGTGTCTTTGGCGGAGTCTTCTGGTGTCGTATCCTTTGCTCTCTGCAATACGCATCAAAGGGACCGATGTATTCGCCGCCATTGTCGGACCGAACACACAACAACTTCTTGCCCGTCTCCCTTTCAACAGAGGCATGAAACTCCTTGAAAGTAGGCAGCACCTGATCCTTGGTCTTTAAGGCATAGACCCAAACCTTCCTGGAACAGTCATCAATAAAAGTCACAAAGTAAGAAGCACCACCAAGAGATTTTACCTTCATAGGACCGCAGACATCCGAGTGAATCAACTCGAGCAACGCCGGCTTCCTCGAACTTGGGTGACTTTGGAAAGACACCCTATTTTGCTTCCCAGCTAAACAGTGCGTGCATTTCTCCAACTTTGTAGACTTGAGCCCCGGAATCACTTTCCTGTTCACCAAGTAGCTCATCCCCTTCTCGCTGATATGGCCGAGCCGCCTGTGCCACAACTCGGTAGACGCATCACTGACTGCGTTCACCTCCTGTGCCCCCTCTGCGCTCCCCTCCATATAGTAGAGACCGGACTTTTTACTTCCTCTGGCAATCACCATCGAACCTCTGGAAAGCTTCCACTGACTGTTCCCGAAGAGACTGAAGAATCCCTCGTCATCCAACCTTCCAACCGACACCAGGTTGAAACGGATATCAGGGACATGACGAACATCCTTGAGAACAAGAATCGCACCCGTCTTCGTTCTCAAATGCACATCTCCAACGGCAACCGCCTTCGACACATCTCCATTGCCCATCTTCAACACGCCACAGTCGCCTGTCGTGTAAGTGGCAAACAGTGCCCTATTGTGAGATACATGTGCTGAAGCCCCTGAGTCCACCAGCTAAGAATTGTCATCGCAGGCGAGGTTAGTAATGACCTCATCACCTACGACGATCACATCGCCTTCATGCACCGAGGCCGCCGCTGTAGTGTTCTCTTCTTGCTTCCCCTTGTCGCCCTTCTTCTCTCTCTTCCAAGCGAAACAATTTCGCTTGATATGGCCCTTCTTACCGCAATGGTAACACTCTGAGTCCTCGTAACGACCCTTGGACTTCCCCCTGCTCTTGTCTCTGCCACCACCTGGACCCCTGCTTTTGCCCCTTCCGCGGCTCTCTGAAACCAATGCCTCTGAGTGGTGGGATGTGGATGAAGTGCCCTGAGAACGTCTCCGCATCTCTTCATTCAACACCCCGCTCTTGGCAAACTCCAGACTGACCACGCCCTCTGGAGCAGAAGCGGTCATAGATACTCGTACGGTCTCCCACGAGTCTGGCAATGTACACAGCAGCCACAGTCCCTGAACTTCGTCGTCGAACTTGACTCCCATAGAAGATAGCTGGTCAACCACGCCCTGGAACTCACTCAAGTGATCCGAAATAGACGCCCCATCCTTGTACCGCAGACCCATCATCGTTCGGATCAGGAACAACTTGTTTACCCCGGTCTTCTTCGCATACAAGGATTCCAGCTTATCCCACAACGTCTTCGCGTGCTCAATATTGGCAACGTGATTGTACACGTTCTCATCAACAAACTGCCTTATGTACCCACACACCTGTATGTGCTCGAACGTCCAGTCCTCCTCGGATTTATCACTGGGCCTCTCGGATGCAAACACGGGTAGATGCAGCTTCTTGACAAATAGCAAATCTTTCATCTTGCTCCGCCAATAATGATAGTTTGTGCCATTAAGGTTCACCATGCGCACCGACTTCGCGTCCATCTCTCCTCTCTGGTTCCTCTGTCAACTCCTGACACCCTTTGAACCCAAAGCTCTGATACCACTCTGTTGGGAAAGAAACGCGGAAACCTTTCCCCAAACCGGAGAGTACCTGCGAGAGGACCGAGCAATACAACGCACGAACCCAAAAATAGCCACACAAAAACAATCACGCAGACACAGAGAATTTTTGACGTAGAAACCCTTGCGGGAAAAAACCACGGGACGATCGGAGTCCAACCCTGAGAAGCCTCCACTAATGGAATAGAAGAATTACACCCTCTACAAACTCCTCCCGATCCAAATCGGATCCCCACAACACTCAGAGATAAGAACAATGATTACAAGGCTACGAAGAGCGAGAACGACGAGTAGAGATTACCCGAACACGATCTCCTTCGAACAGCGACCTTCAATCCTCCGTCTTCTTCTCCGAAGTTGTAATGGCACTCTTGCCTCCTTCTCTCTCCAAAAGTTGTGTTTACTTGCGATATGTTGCACTTGTGAATTAGGGTTGAGAAATCTCAATATATCTCCCTAATCCCGCAACCAACCTGGACCGTTGGATTAGATCCAATGATGAAAACTCATCCAGAAATTCGCTTCAGCCCCCGACGACACAGAGTTCGGCCAGAACTCTGTATGGGGCAACCAGCACCTACTGGCCAAATCCTGGAACGGCCAGACCGAGTTCGGCCCGAACTCGCTATGGGACCGAGTTCGGCCCGAACTCGGATCCCCTGCTTCCAGCAGCTCCAGCAGCAACAGCAGCAACTCCGTCGCCTACTTCCCGAGCTTCTTCGACACACGAACGGCGCTCGTCGCACTCCGGGGTCTTCTCCACATAGGTTGGGAACCCCTCCCACTCCAACAATACATTCTATGGCGAGGAGCCTATTGATGCAGGAGAGCTAGCTGGTGCAGCTCATGACTTAGAGGCTGCAGAAGCCTAGAGATTTCCCTTAGTTTTCCCTATTATTTTCATGTATTTGAGACTAGTAGACTTTCTATCATTCTGGAATGTAATAATCTCTGATATTGTACCTTACTCTGGGATACATTTTATAGATGCTCTGTTTCATTCTTGTCTTGATATCTGGTTAGTTTCCGTAGAATGGTACAGCTTACTTTGTTATTCTAATAACAAAGGCTGGACGTGTCCGACTCGTATCCGGTTATTCGGGAGCGAGTCGTGACAGGCGGCCACCCACTGCCTAGCGCCTACGCAACCTTCTAATATTTGGCTGTTCACTGATTTTACATAACAAAAAAAATATGCTCAAGTAAAAAACGTATCAATGTGTTCACTGTTTATACATAACAAAAAAGGTCAAAAACACATCAAAATGTTCACTGTTTTTTTAATATTTTTGTTGTCATTGTTTTAATGTGTTCTTGACTTTTGTCTCGTTGTCTCTGTCTCAATGTTGTGTCCATGTCCCTGTCACTGTTACTGTCTCTGCTTTCTCTTCTTCATGTTTCTTTTATCTCACTGTCCCTGTCTCAAAAAAATTTAATTTTTTTACTGACTCAACAGTCAGCAGACGAGTAGAAGAAGAGGAAAAAGAAAAAGAAAAAGAAGAGTGAAGAAGAAAGAAAAAGAAAAGAAAAAAAAAGAAACGTGACTCACGTTATGTGAGTAGAAAAAGAAGAAGAGAAAGCAGAACAACAGGAGAAGAAGAGAAAGCAGAACAACAAGAGAAGAAGAGAAAGAAGAACAAGAGAAGAAGAAGAAGAAGAAGAAGAAGAAGAAGAAGAAGAAGAAGAAGAAGAAGACTGAAGAAGAATAATGAGAAGAAGACTAAGAAGTAGAAGAAGAAGAAGACTAAGAAGTAGAAGAGAAATACCTGCTGCTGCTGCTGCTGCTGGCCCACTGCTAGCTGCTGCTGCTTCTCTTATGCTGGATCCAGCCGATTTTTGGGTTTTAGTTATGTTTTGTACACGGGTTATCGGGTTTCAGGTCGGGTTGACTTAAAAAAAAAAATTAAAGTGACCTACGTGGCCGCCTTTTTCCCCGAACGTTTGCTCCTAGGCGGCCGCCTCTCCCCCCGGAGCTGCCTAGGCGGACGCCTAGAGTCGCCTTTTACTGGTGGCCGCCTAAATGCCGATTCTGGCTGATTCTTGGACGGTGGCTGTCCGCCCAGCACCTAGGCGACGCCTAGGCGCCGCCTAAAACCGCTTTTTAGAACGCTGATGGGGGGTTGATTTTTCATTTGAATTGATGTAGGAACTAATGTATATTTTTTTGGAGGGGAACATACTGTTGATTAGATTCAAGCTAATAGAGACATCTTAAAGTTGCATGTTTTTGCAGATCGTGTGGTAGTGTAAATTATCGCACCCACTTGAATTTCTGAATAATCAGATCCCAAAGAATCAAACTGCTGAATAATTTTATTGTGCTCTCTTCTCCTACGACGATTTTCTCACAAAGATGTGAATTTTTTTTCAAAGAAAGTTTTTTTAAGAAAAGTTTCTAACGAGCCAATGATTAGAATGGACATCCAAGATTCCAAGGGAAGTGTTATGATTTGTTTATCTTATTCCCTTTTGTATATTTCTAATAAACAGAAGTAGTGTGCTTTTCCATCCTGCTACAAATATTTTTTCTCTTACATTTTACAAAAGGAAACCATAAAGATATTCAACATTGTATTTCCTTACATTGTAACATTTCAAAGAAAGACAAATGTGAAAACATATCGGAAAGGTCCAAGTTACTATATATATCTTTTACTGTATTAAGATGTGGTTAACTATAACATGGAAGATGGTACATTCATTCATTCATATATATATATATATATATATATATATATATATATATTTGATATAGAACATTCATTCATTCATATATATATATATATATATATATATATTTTTGATATAGAACTCCGATAGATCGCCAGAGCTCACTGGTCCTTCTTCTACATTGCTAGTATTCATGAACGCAAGCGCCTCTGTAAAAATCTTCTCGTGCCGTTCCTCTTTGTACTGCTGAGGATTCTCAGGCTCTGCCTCATAATGTCAATTTCCCTCTCCCTCCTGACCCCTTCTTTCTCCATGGCGGAGAGGCGCGACCTCAGTGCTTCGATCGTCTCCTCCTTCGCCCTCAGCTCTCTCCTGAGCCCTTCGATCATGCCTGCTTCCGCGCCTAAGAAAACATGTGCACCTACAGGATCAAGCAAGTCGAGTTACACACTTTGTCCGTGCACTTCTTTCAATCTAAGAATTTATCAAGGCAAGGATGAACAATACTTCGAGTTGGCTTAATATACATTACCGGTCCAAAACCTATGTCGTAGAGATACGAATATGACACGACTCGATATAGGCAAAACGACTGGCACCGACGTGGCATATCCGGTAATAAAGTTGTTCAGGCAAAAGGGATATGCAGAGACAGATTGGATGAAATGGATACCACTAATTGTTTGTCCTTCTGAAGAGGAATAACAGTGTAAAAAGGGATCATAATAGTGTAATATGGTAGGATATATGACTTTTTTCGAACACAAATGAAAGAACTGTTATGCATGCGGATACATTGTATCTGTATAAATGCATGTATATGCGGGTGGGTATAGTCGGTTAAAAATGATCCGCGAATATTTTTCTAATTTATAATAGAAAGTCAATGTATCTGGTATTAATTGTGACCTCTTTCTTTGATGTGATGTGATTTATATACAGAGAGTATGCCACACTTGGGAAGCAGTTCTGAAGAGTCTGCAAACGTAGTTGAAGTTGTATGGTTGCTCCCTTCTTCTGGTTAATTTTGGGATCCCTCCCGCTGTCTGCCATTAAAAGTGTGTACCTTGAGATAACAGTGAATTCCTAAGCTACATTTAAGATCTTGTTTCCCTAAATAATTCAAAGTCGACAGTTCTTTTGATTAGAACCTGTGTTGCACCGACACGTCACCTATTTTGATGTGTCCTAGTGTATTTAGGAGTGTCGGACTGTATCCCATGTGTGTCCGACTCAGCAGGATAAACATTTTAATTTAGAGTGTTCGTGCTTCCTAGTCTATGACAGTTGTATGATTCCGTCTTGAATCTTTCAATTTCATAGAAATAACTTTTAAGCCTGTGTCGATGTAAAAGCTGTGATAATGCAAAATTTCAAATTGGCATATTATTTCTGATTTGTAATCTATGTATAACAATTGTATCAGTTTGTAGAATACATGGGCAAAATCGTTTTTTCTTCTAAAAAATCGCAATAGCCTGTTCTAATAAAAACCAGTCACCGAATATGTGAACAAGTAAGAGCGTTGTATAAGTGTTACTACTTTACGTTTCTGGGTGTTAATCCGATATCAACCCGTGCCAAATTTATAGCGAAAAGTAATCTGTGGGTTTGATTGCAAGAAAAAAAAATGTGGAAAATAAATTAATTCTACGAAATTATTTTACTAAAAAAAAATTCTATGAAATTTTAAAATTTTCTTATGGAAAAAGTTAAATGTGTTTGATTGGACTTTTTTTCATAAAAAATATTTCCATTACAAAATTTTTACCAATTGTAGTGTTTGATAGCTTATATTTTTCATGGTATTTTCTTCTAAAATGATGGAAAATAAAATGGTATTTTCTATGGATTGTACAATTTTCATTTTGCATATAAAAAAGCAAACACCCAGTCAATGATCATTGAAGAAAATTCACCTTGCCGGGTCCGAAGAATGAGGTCGTCGAGCTCGGTCTTGATGGTGAGATAGAGCTGCTTCCACTTCTCGACGGAGGCCTCCCTCTGCGCCTGCTGCTCCTTCATCTGCTCCACCAAGTACTCGTTCCCCGGCCGCCGCCGCTGCTGCTGCTCCATGATCTGCTTCCTCATCCTCGCCGCCGTCTCCTCCCTCTCCCTCCTCCACTCCTCCTCCTTCGCGTCGAGCGCCTTCCTCCGCTCCTCGTGCGCCCGGGCCTCCCGCTCCCGCGTGCTCCTCAGCTGCTCGACGCCCTCCTCCAGGACCCGGATCCTGGCCTTGAGTTGCACCGGATCACTGACGTAGTTCTTCTTCTTGCTGCAGCATTTGCTAGTTACAGTGCCCATCTCTCTAATGAGTTCGGTACTGCTATGGGACAGAACGAGGATAAATAGAGTCAGTCTCTGTTGAGGACGAGGGGAGATAACGGGATCATCATGCTTTCTTTATTTATTTCAGAGAGAATATATACTTGAGTTGAGCTCACCCTCCCCTCCCTTATTATACACCAAGTACAAGCTCCACATAGGGGGTGTCAACGGATGCTTATCGGTACCGACAGAACAATATTCGTATTCGTATCCGAATTTTTTTTTAATATCCGAATCCGATCCGATATCCGAACGGATATCTCTTTTGACACTCCGAATTCGTATCCGTCTAGTTTAACGGATATCAGATAATATCCGATCCGATTAGCTAAAAAATTCGAATGCTAGTATCCGAATATCCGAAATCCGAAATATTAAAAATTTAGTTATCATCCGAATATCCGAAAACCAAATTCAATTTCTCTACATATTTGAGTCCTTTCTTCTTATGTTGTAAATTGTAATTAATATATGTTACTATTATATATAAATTATATTATAATTATTTTATGTAAAAGTTAGTTGAGAATAAAATACTTTAATCTTCTCTATTAATTAATATATATTACATTATATATTATACTATAATATATATAAAATTTTGGATATCCGAATCCGATATCCGAATTCGATATCCGAAATTTGCAATTTAAAGTCGGATCGGATATTAACGGATTCGAATACCTTAATATCCGAATTCGTATCCGAAAATGTATAATATCCGAAAAATATTCGGATATCCGAATCCGATATCCGAAATTTCGAAAATATCCGAAAGTTCGGATACGGAATCGGATCGGATTCGAATTTTCGACTATCCATTGACAGGTCTAGCTCCACATCACATATCATACATGCTTCGACGCTGCTACATTGGAGGTGGGGTCCGGTGATAGCAGCAAGGTCAATGGTTGACTGTCACGTGGTCACGTCTGTGGTCACAAACTGCAGACAAAGTATCATTTTTCTACGGTCAAGCTGCAAAATCAAAGTTTTTGTTAAGATGAGCTGCATACAGAGGACAGTGAGAATCAAGTACAGTAACATCGAGCCGAAGCGTTGACTTATGGGGGCAACATGCCAAACCCTTCAATTATTGCAACCTAGTTATGTTACCTCTACCTCAAGAACTCTGCTAATTTTTACAGAGTAAAACTTTGATACCGAAGGGGGTATTAAAGTTTTGATATCCCCTATGTATGACAAGTGGAACCCCCTCAAATATTTATGTATATATATATGTTTACACATTTTACGAAGAGGAAGGGGACCCACATGTCATACATAGAGGGTATCAAAACTTTGATACCCCCTTCAATATCAAAGTTTTTTTTTCACTTTTACAACAAGATAACGATCGCCAAATCTACCGCTTCGCCACCTGATAGATTTCAGAGACGATCCTTACGCCATAACACCTCCATCCTGTCAGCACATTCTTCGCTCTGTTCAGTTCAAGCAAGATTTTCAACGATTTAAATACTAAAACTAGCAACTCATTAGTAGTTTCAGAATGATGTTCACTAACTATAGTACAAGAGTGACAACATATATAGGTGATCTAAACCCTGTTGCAATATATATTCAGTGCTATATAGACGACAACAAGATTGTGTTTAAGAATAACTAACTAACAAGTAATTTTGTCATCTACAATGCATGTGTCTGCACACTATACATTCAATATTTCTTTCCTATGACATTGGGTGGTGGTGGTAGTGGTTGTATCTACATAGGATTCCAAAGAGCTGCTTAATCATTTATGAAACCACACAACTTCTAGTTGGCAACAGGTGTACAGTTCTTTCCTACAGGACTAGGACCAATCTTAAATGGCCATTGGGTGATTTGCAGGACCACTAGAAATTGTTTTAAGAAGAAATCCAAATGAACAGAGGGGAGAGATCGCGGCTAAAACCGAACTGCCACATGTCATTTCCATACTGGCCGGAGCAAAACTGATGACGCTCCTCCCTCCCCCCGCTAACGTAGGCAAATAAAATTCGGCCAATCAGAACTGGACACGTGGCCCTCGGTTGCATATGCGGTTCACACCCCACGGTATGTGTAGAACTATTGCAATGTTAATATCTCATACAAACTCTTCTATCGTAGTTAGAGCCGGTCCGGGATAAGCTAGACAAGACTTCGGACTTGGGCACCCCCCTTGCTTGAGGAAACCTCAGGCTCAACGTGATCCTAATAGATGTTGGGGTCGCGGGTGATCCTCCATGATCGACCTACAATATTAGGTCAAGAGATAACCAAAACTAGTTCCGGACAACTCAACCCAGTAGGTCTGCTCTGATTGAAATTTACCCGAACCAAACTGCTACAGGACAAGGTTGATGATTGATTGGCATGGATACAAAGTATAATGATATACCCATGTGATAATAAGTCTTCTTTGTGGTCCTACCCCACTTTAGTTGTGGAGTTAAAATAAGTGGGTAGGTTCTATAGCATTACATAATATGGGGAGGAGAAAAAACGTGACTAGTAACACTTTAGTCTACCCATTCCTCATGGTCTTCTTACTAAACCTAAACCTATCGACCTTAATATTTTTTTTTTTTGAAATCCCACGCACACACACAATTGGGGGACTCGAACCTTGCCGGTCCCTCCGGGTGTCCGCTCTAATACCACTAGACTAGAGAGCTCGGACTATCGACCTTAATATAAATTTATAGGTTTGTTAGGTCCATGATTTCAGGCTATGGGACCAATGATCTTGTCCCCGTTATTATTATTCAGTTAGATGTCGTCAACAAAATTTATAATTTTATATTCTTTGTGGTCATCATCTTTCAAGCATGATCTTTCAAGCAATGCAACCAGTGCCCACTATGGAGCATTGACATACGTTTTATGACTCGAATTTCACCTCATCTCAAATTTTATGTTTGGGGGTGCCAAATTTCTATTAAAGATAACTATCAGCATGAGAGAGTTAATACAAAAAAAAAAAATATTCTATGAGACAAGTTGGCATATTCCCAGTTTAAGTTGGACCACTTTCTAAGTTTTCTTATACCAAAAAAGAGTACGAAAAAAATAGTTAACATAATAAGTACTGAAAATTACTGAGATACCCAATTTTGGGGTTGGTTTTTATTAAAAAATTATCTGTAGGGTGAGTTTTATGAAATGTCCAGAATTATATATTTCCACGTTGAATATTCCAAGATTTTCTTTAGATGTTCTGTATTTACAAAATTGCTATTTTGATAATACCATAACTATCCCTTCGCACAAACTCAGATTTGTATTGCGATTTTCGATTTTTGTCTTCTTCTTCTTCTTTTTCACGAGAGATCTGGATTTCATTGCTCTCATTTTCAGCAGAGATTGCAAATATCGTTCATAGTTCACTGTACTTTTCTTTAGTCGAACTCTGATCATCGCTCATCATCATCATCATCATCTTCGTGGAGAGATTTGAAATTTTTCGGCGATTAGGTCAATTGTGGAGAGAAGTTCTCCTTCTTCTTTTTCATAAGAGTTAGCATCGTTTTGAAAGAAGAACGAAAACTTTTGAATCTTTATTCCTGACAAATTTTTTTCCACAAAAAATTAGGTTTCTGTCAACTATTCTCCGTGATTTTAACACGGAGAACGACCATTCTCCGTGTTAAAATGACAGAGAATAATCATTCTTCGTGCTAAAACCACGAAGAACGACCATTCTCTGTGATTGTCACACCCCACAACCAGAATACTGGAGAGCGAGGGCGGACACAGCCAGCTACGTATATTGAAGTGCAACCGACCTCGCTATACGGTCACGACTGTCTAGATACATGAGGGTTTAACTACAAGCCATCAGTCTCTTATGGTCATGAACAAGCCTATTGTCTCAATCTCAAGCAAGTAATAGCAGTCGTAAGATGTCAGAGCACCAAATATACAATAGTAAGGCGTCCTATACATTACATATTTGGATGATCATGAAGCTAGTCATACAAAATGTGAAGACTAGCAAGAGTTTCAGTCATACATGATCAACCATAGGATTTGTTAATCATGATACAGCTCGTAGGCAGACAGTAAGTAAAGTGCAATCGAGATAACACGTGCTCGTCGGCTAAACGTCTAAAAAAAATATTTTTACAATAGAGTGGGAGAGCAAAAATAAAATGCACTCGTTGCCAGGGTTACGCCTGGTGGTCACCATCTGGCTGGAAGGTAGGAAGATCCTCTGGAGCTGCTCCGGTATCTGGCTATGCAAAACCAGTTGTGCGTGCGAGCAAAATCGCCCACGGCGCACGCTGCGCAGCAGAAAATCGTGCACGGCGCGCAAGTTACGCTGCGCGCGCGAGCAAAACCGCCTACGGTGCACGCTGTGCGCAAGCACGACACACGGCGCACAAGCACGACGCACTGCGCGCAAGTTGCGCGCGGCACTGTTCATCGTCCCGACAGCACCAAAAGATATGGGGAACCCATGAACACGCAAATGACATAACTTTCTCATACGAAGTCGAAAGCAAGTGGTTCAAAAGCCAAAATTGGGTAGAATTGAATTTCTTACAAAATGGAACTATTAGATCTCGAAAATAACAAAGTTTTAGAGATCAAAACCAATAAAAACTGGAAAAAAAATTACAAACTTATATCTACAATAATCCATCCATCAAACCCAAAAATGTCAAGTTCTAAAGAGGCTTAGAATCAAGTAAGGAAGGGAATGGAATAATAAAACTTGAGATCCATCATGAAGCAAGTTGCACTTGCCTAGGACTTGGTAGGTAGGAGAAGTAAATGAAGAAGATGAAGAAGTAAATGTAAATAATGGAGGAGAGTGAAGGTGTTGATTTTTATACAAAATCTCTCCATCTCAAACCAAGCCAAGCCAAGTCAAATTGAACCGAATCAAATTAAAATAAACTAAGTTAAGATTAAACCAAGACTAGGCTAAGCAAGACAAGTCTAATTACGGTCCACCTGACAAATGTCAGAAATCTGTATATGTATACTGAAAATACGTACAACGGAAAACGGGAGTGACAAAAGGGTCACCGTCTAACCCATCTATAGTCCATAATGGCTTGACATTGCCAGTGACCTTCACATCCCTTTCACTGCTTGAACTAACGCACGCGACACGGGATGATTATGATAACTGCTCAAGGTATACAATTTCAGATGCTTGTCTCAAAACATGTTAACATGCAAATCAATCAGGATGGTTAGAAAGATCACAAAAATAGCTAACATGTTTTATAAAACTGCTTGAACCAAATGCAGAGCTTGGATTTAATTAGCCACTCGCCAGTACATGTGATCGTACTGACCCTCGCTCTTTGTAGGTGCCAGGAATCAGAAAGAAAGCGCCAACTAGCTAGGCGACGTTCATGCTTTTGAAGCTTCGACCGCGCGTCGAAGACCCCGCCGCTGAACTTTTGAAGACTCTCCACAAGCCCAAGGAACATGTCTCAACATCCCTCGCATCCAGGTGGCTGGGTTATATATTAGTATAGATTATCTCAATTACTTATTTTTTTAATTTAAAATATATTTTTAAATATATTTAAGCACTATTAAATTACTTAATATTATTGTATCTAAATAATAATTAAATATAAACTATTATAACTAGTTAAACAATTATCACTAGGTATATAAAAAAAAAGAAACAAACTAAGTTCAAAAAATAATCTCCCACATCCTCTCTAGAGAAAAGGATGTGAAATTGGCGTAGCAGGGATGGTGTAGAGATATCGTTATATCAAATGGAATAAATCCTAGAATTCTCTAGGAGAAATAGTGCTCGAGAATCAATATCATAAATAAACTTTCATACAAATAATTTAATACTATGTGTAGGCCCTTATCTATAACCTTTAAAAACCCTAGTCCTATTAAGTTAAGACTATGTCCTAACTAAGATAAACGCTAATCCTTTTGATGAAATGGATTTGATCCTAAATACAATCAAATCTTATTTCCTATTAGAAAGCAAAATAAATTTTATAATATTTTTTTTTACAAATAATCATAACTCATTGTATAAAACTCCTAAAGAAATTTCTAAGGATTATCTTAATAATTCCTACATTGAAATGGAGGAAAACGACATTTTTTTTTTACTTTCACAATCATTAATCACTTATATATCACTTTTTTAGAAAGTTGAGTATTATTAATGCACTTTTCTTAACATATTGAAATTCACTCACTTACCTTAAATCAAAGAATAGGTCTATGCAAAGGACAATGACAACATAGGCACAAAAAAAATAAAAAATGGCACGAGGATGATATTGGATAGACCTGTAAGAGCATCATTAGTAAGGTCCATCCCATTTTCTAGATTCTAGATTTAGAATGTAGGAGCTCATTTTGTATAATAATAAGTCTCATCCATAGTCTCAATTTCTACAATTTCGGTTCCAACCCATCCATGGGTGCTAGGGGTTGGGCCTCCCAATTTCTAGATTCTAGATTGTAGAAACTCGTTTTGTAGAATAGTAAGTTCCAATTTGGAGCCCAACTTTCTAGATTCTAAACTTTATATTATTTTTTTCTTACATTAATTTTTGACCACACAATTTTTGGGACCGGAGCTCACTTTATCATTTCCTACTATTCTCATACAAACCCAACCCATTCTACATTTACCTTTATTTTTGAAATTTTGGGCTCCAAATTGCATTGGAGAGTCCCAACTACTAATGATGCTCTAAGGAGAGCAAATAATAATTTTTGTATGTGTTAACTAGCACCAATAAACAAATTCGAAGATATGACTTTACCTGTAGAAAAACTAAATGCTAGTACTTTTGTGCATATAAATCTTTATGAAAAAAAATAAGGTCATTGATGAAGAAACAAAATCAACCTTTCACTCTCTTTCTTCCCAAAATCTCTCAAATTTCTACTTCTTATCCTCCACCATTTTCATATTCCCCATCTCCATCAAAATCCTAGATTCTTTCACATTCTCAATTTAAGACTGTATTTGGTAGGAATGATAGAAAAGTGGAAGGAAGAAAAAATGTAAGGATACATTTTTCTTCCATATGGAAAGGAAAGATCATTTCATTCCTTTGTGTTTGGTAGCAAGGGTGGAAAAGATAAGAGATGCATTTTTCTTTGTTTGGTACGAAAGAAAAAGTGGAAGGAAAGAAAGTAAAAAAATATTGGGTTTACCAGTTCTACCCTCAACTAAAAACATTTATTTACCATTTGACTTCATAAATAATTTTTAAATAATACATTCAATGGGGGTATAATTGTTAATTAATACAAGCTTCCACTTTTTCTTCCACTTTTCCTCCCATTTTTTGGGGATTGAATTTCTTAGGTTATGAGGGAAAAGTAATCCCTCCACTTTTCCTTCCTTCATATTTTCCTTCCATACAAAACAAGAGAAAATGAATTCTCACAAACAAGATACAGACCTTAATACTTCCTCACAAACAAAACATAGAAATAAATCCTAATAAACCATAATTTCTAGCAAACGCAATAGAAAAAGTCGACTTTAGAACTGTGATAATTTCTGGCAGACCTAAATACTGTCAAAAATTTTGACAGTCCTAAAATGGACTTGCTGTACAAGAAGTCCATTTTAGGACTTCCCAAATTTTTGGCAGTCCTACCCACTATCAGGCCTGTTAAAAATCTGGCAGTCCTACCCAATATTTTCTGTAAGCATACCCATTCCGTAGGAATGACTTTCCTTGATTCAAGCAAAAAAAATATATCAGTTAGAAAGTAATAAGTTCATATTTCAAGCAAAAATTTGGCAGTCCTAAATTTCTGGCAATCTTAAAATTATTTAGGACTGTCAAAAATTGTGGCAGTTCTAAAGTCGACTTAGTCTATTGCGATTGCCAGAAATTAGGGTTTATTAGGATTTATTTCTATGTCTTGTTTGTGAGGAAGAAAGTATTAGTGTTTGTATCTTGTTGGTGAGGAGCCTGGGTGCCATCTCTGAAATTGAAAATGTGAAAGAATATAGAGTTTTGATAGAGATATGGTAGATGGAGATGGTAGAGAATGAAGTATGGGTTTGAGAGATTATAGGATTTGGAGAAAGAGATGTGAAGAATGAGACTAACAAAATAAAAAATAAAAAATTGACTTATATATATCTACTAGTCATAACCCGTGCCCATAGGGCATGGTTCATTTAAGATATTCCCCCTCAAAATCTTGGACCTCCAATTTTAAACGAACAATAATAATTATGAGGCCCCCATCAAAATATTAAATCCCAACCACTGCTCAATAAAATCTCACTCTCAATAATGCTCATCAACAACCATTATGAGTGCAACCCCCACTCTTTGGATTCCCCATAAAACCCCCACAACCGTTGATTCACCAAGATTAAATCCCAACCACTCTTTATCTTGGCACAGTCAGCCCTAGGATTCAAAAACCTTAGTGTTTTGTATAATAGATATTTGGACTAGTCATAAATAATTTTTCAAGTATAAACTTTTAAATAAATCAAATATACTGTGTCTTGGAATCGCCAAAAACTCTCACTGCTAAAAATTTTGGGGTAAAGTGCATTTAAACCCTCCTTAGATGTCATGAAAATACAAATAAAGACTCGCTGATCCGAAAAAACCCAAAAGATTACGAAAATGCTCAAATCACCCCCCTCCGCTAACTTTTCTGTTAAGGTGTGTTAAAATGGGGTTGTTTTGACCATTTACTCCTGGACTATCTAATATTAACTTGTTAAAAACGTTAGTTCTAAAATTATTTTGTTAACGGTTACGCAAAAATACTTGTTAAAAGTGGATAAATCTTAAAAAAGGATTTGCTAGAAAATTATTTATTAAAATTTTTATTAAATAACTTGTTTAAAACGGTTAGTTCCGTAAAAAAGTGGATATATTATTTAAAATTATTTTGTCATAAATTATTTTTATTTAACATATATAAATATTTTTGGGAAAAACAAAACTGATAAATACAAAAAAATCAATTCTTAAAAAATAGAAATGATGAAAAACTGGAAAAAAAAACCAAATAAAAAAAAAAAAATACTATTAAAATATGGAAAAAAATAAAAAATAGACAAAATATTCCAAAAAACCAAAAAATGAGGATAAATCTTAAACAATGAAAAAAACAAAAACAAAACTATAAAATTTGAAAATAAAGTCACTCTTAAAAAACTAGAAAAGATTATTAAAAAGATGAAAAAAAAAATGAAATAAGAACTAAAAAATGGAAACAAAAACAAAATATTAAAAAGATTATTAAAAATAACCTTCCGTTCTTAAAAATAGAATTCTCATGCTTGACGTCATTTTCAAAAATAAATATTCATAATCTAAATAGTAGGTTTTCATCTTAAATTTTTTTCTGGAAAAAAAATTCTTTTAACAAATGTCCGGTTAGTCCTGAACTATCCAACCATTTAACTTAGGGCATGTTTGGTAAACCGTATTTGGAGCTAGATAACTGTAACTAATATTATATTATTTAATATTTTATAATAATTATAATCTTAATTTAATTATAATCTTAGTTAATAATTTATTAATTACAATTTTATTATAATATTAATTAATAATAATTTAATCATAATTATAGTTAATATTTTATATTTATAATAATATTAATTAACAATTTAGTAATCATCATTATAGTCTTACTTAATAATTTATTAGTCATGACTATTATCGTAATTATTTATTTATTAATTCTAACTAAAATTGTAAATCTTGGTACAAATTTATTTTCATCACATGTATTACTTAAACAAATAACTTAAATATTACTAAACGTGTTAAAAATCCAAAAATAAATTGCAAAACATGTATGTCGAAGCATGGTCCGGTTTCTCATCCTCCCATAGTAAAAAAATTACAAGAATTTGGTGGAAAATTTGCACTCCCGTAGAATAATCTTCCAGGATTTGTTGGTGTCAATAAAGTTTTCAATGGGCTAATTAATCCACAATAGCAATAAATTGTTCTTCCATAATTTCTATTTGGACGTCTTGAGAAAAAAAAGAATAAGTAAAAAAAGCTTCAAACATTAAATGAGAGCAAATAAGTTAAAAAAATGGAATATAAAAAATTTTGCAGTTGGATTTGAGATCTGTAGGTAAAAAAAGCTTCAATACATTAAATGAGAGCAAATAAGTAAAAAAAAAAGGAATATAAAAAAAAAATATATTATTTTTTCTTCCAACCAACCGGTCAAAAATAGAAAATATAAAGCTTAGATTTTATGTTTCAAACAAACATTCATATATATTGAGAATGAAAGAGAGCCAGCAGCAGCCACAATGTAAGCATTAGGGGTATTTTGGGTAGTGCACATTTTTTTCTTCCAAAATATGGGCTCTAACGGCAACTTCTAACGTCATTTTGACGGAAAGGGGCTTTCTGAACAAAAACGGTTTTGCGGGAGGTGCAAACTGCTTAAGTTTTTTAAAAGGTCTTATTTTGCGAATGAGGCAACTCTAAGGAGAGTTTAAATGCACTTTACCCAAAATTTTGAATTATTATCAACTCTAATTCATCTGAACCGTTCATCAGTGTTGATGAATAACTATGTATATATAGAGAGCGAGCGACAGAGAGGTCGGAATAAACTTGTAATTTTCAGTTGACAGTAGGAAGAAGAAGAAGAAGAAGAAAAGGAAGAAATGGCGATGGAGGAGGACGTGGTCACCCCCGGTGAGATCGTCGGCGACGCCGCCGACCTCATCGCCGGCAAGGGATCCTACCTCTCCACCAACGGCCGGAAGATCCACGCCTCCCTCACCGGCGTCCGCCGCATCCTCCCTCCGCCGCCGTCATCCGCCGACCAGGTAACCTCACCTCCCCCCTCTCTAATATTTAGGATTAGGGTTTTTTATTTACGCAGCCGCTTATATATATTGGTTCTTCTTGGTCCAGAGAGCGACTGTGAAAGTGGTCGGCAGCAAGTCCCATGGTGCCGTGCCGGAGCCGGGGTCCGTCGTCATCGCGCGGGTGAGAACAAAACCCTAAACCCTAAAGTTTGAAGTTCAGGTTTTGGTTTGCTACTGTCGAAACTTAAAACCCTAACCCTGATTTTAGAGACCAGGCCTGTTATTTGACCCAGGACCCGGACTGGCTTTGAGCTTCCAAACGGGTAGGGTTCGTGTTCCATAAATCCTACCCGTTCCAGATTAGGCTCCGGTGAAGGTGAAAAAAAAAAGGTTTATGAATATGAACTATAGGATTTGTGTATTTTCATGTAGATTGTAGTGGAATATTCGGATACGGCTCAATTATGGTAAATGGATACAGTACAGTCTCTTTGTAGATAACCTGGATCCGACCCAAAGTTCATATTGGTATGGTCGGAGTCACTACCCGGACCGGACACAATAGATTTGTTGTGTCCATACTTGAATGGGTAATGTGTTGCTGTTTGGGATTTGAGCCCTAAAGATAATTGGGTTCCAAGTAAGAACTCCCCTTTGGTTGGTCGAGCCGTGACCAACGTTTCAACATTTACTTTTAATGTATGTTGCTACTTATTGAAAGTTAAAGGACACAATCCATAATCTTATGTTAGTAAACTTCTAATATTAGATCCCCAATCCTAACTCTGGTCTCGTGCTTGCTTTGCAATATAAGTTGTTACCTTTTTTACTCTAATGCTTTTGTATTACTAAGATTGATACTTAAACCCTTCTCTAATGTTAGCAGCAAACTCATAATATAAGTTGTATAAAGACATTTGTAGGGGATTTGCATAGAAGAAAACTTGAGATATAGTGAATATGTCGTACCTTTTTTTGTTAACTAACATAATGTTTAACTTGAGAAAACTTAAATATTTAAGCTATTTACTTGACATAAACAAAGTTTAGAATATTAAAGTGAAAAACGCAACAGTACATGGTAGTTAACTGCAATAAGCCAAACTTTTAATATATAGCTATTTATATGCTCATTAAATATATGGATATATGTTTTTTTTCCAATACTTTTGGCTGCATATTTAGTTCATGTACCTATCTTGCCACTGAATTCACCTAAGAAATCAAGTGAGGCCTCACCTAGGACCAACCTAGACAAATTGATAGTCTTAGTTAGGGCATCAACTGTCTGTTAGTTGTTGCATTGACCATCATAGGATGATGATGACAATAGCTCTCGCAAGCAAAGGCTGTAAAATGATCATGTGGCGCACATGGCGATTGAGGACCTATTGGTTGTGTTGGTGGTGCAAGTCTTGTAATTGTCTAGCAAGTACAAAATAGTAGTTATATAATGTTTATGTATCTTAAGAATCTATATGATGGAATGGTACCAAGCTTGAGAAAGATGATGTAGATTCATTCACAATCAGCATACACTCATATCAAGGCTACACATTAAGTTATGCACGGACCTTTGCTTCGAATTTTCTATTTGTATTATTTATAATCTTATATAGAACTTGCATGGTACATACAAATGTGGTTGCATGGCGTAGTTGACGGTAAATTGATATTCGATGAGACTACAATAGGCTTAACTTCTAATATAGACATGTGAAAGAGACGATTAGAGTTAATTTTTTAAACTTTAAGAGTTGCAGAATGAAGACGGTTGTCATCCGGTTTTGTTCATGTTAACATACCATGAAGATGAATGCAATACCCTATAGAAAATTGAATCATCTTACCTCTTAGAGCATCTCCAAGACTCCAACCCTATTGTCTTGTAATGTGTTGTGATTCCTATGTGACATTAGACACAAGACAATGTCTTTCCTAGGTGACAAGATTGTATTCACAAAAGATAATGAAGTAAAAAAATGTTTTCCAGTGCAAAGGTATTAAGATGCTTACTTTTTTCCAACTTCCAAGATAAAGGATTGAGATGTTTACTTTTTTCCCTCCTTGAAGACAAATTCCCATCTTCTTTCCTTTTTCTAATATTTTTTTATTCATAATTGATGACATGGAGGTAAAGACATTATCAAGTGCATTGTCTAGAAGTAGACAACCAACTCCACAATGCCTTCTATCACTTTTGCCACATAAGCTTCACAATTTACTTGACAATTGCATTGGAGAAGGATTTTTGATAAAATTTTGTCGTTCCTATGTGGCAACAACTTTTTTCCAAAGTCACAATAGGGTTAGGGTTGGAGATGCTTTTAGTCTAGGATTTTTTATACTCGAACTTGGATGATACTCCTTGGTTGCATGGGTTGAATGGAATGACCAAAAAGGTTGGTCTACCTACCCGCCAATTGGTCTATGGCAATACAATCTCTTGTTCATAGTTGCCTTGGCTAGAAATATAATGTCAATACAGAGGTCGGACATTATGTTGTCAGTCAGTCACAAAATTTGTCAATTATATTGTGGTTCTTTCTATGCTCCATAGATTACTCCATTAAGATGGAAGAAGGTTGGAGGATGATATAAGAAAGTATATGTGCATTTAGCAAGACTATGAGAAGAGTAGGGAGTACTTAACATTGATGGTCAGGACTACCAAAGAGTGATCAATTTTTATTGATCTTTCATCATTTTGTTAGGATGAGAATGTTGCTTGTAGATGCAGGATGTTTGACTTCACGAGTAAACTATTTAACAAGGAATACCCTTGAATATTAAGGGATAGTTTATAGGACAAGTAAAAATATAAGACTTTAAGGGGGGTTAGTCAACATGCATTTGAGAATCTAACATGGATTTGTATTTCATAATCCAAATGATTGTAATTATTGCAAGATTTTGTAATAGTGTAGCTATCATTTTGGATTACAATATGCACCCCATGTTGGATTCTGAAATCCATGTTATTCCCTGTCTCCTCATATTTCAGATTTACTTGACTCAACATATCAAATACATTATATTCGTTAAGCTAAATATTTAAAAAACATTATTACAATTTATAAAATTTTATAAATTATTTAGTTATTGATGTTTTTAAATTTAATGGCTCATAAATAGTACTAAAACTAAGACATAAAACATAACCCAATAATTTAATTGGATTAATTTAACACTCTAGGTAGCATGTCAATGGTAACTAATTACCCCTTAACTCAACCCAATCTAAGTAGAAAGCTAGGTTTACATGACAAAAATAAAACCTGAACTGATTTCTTGTCGGGTTTATGTACAACTGAAAACAAAATATTTTCGGCTTGGGTTCAGGTTTTATAATAAAATCCAAAACCTCTTCTTTTTTAAAATATAATCTGTTAATATGGCTCGATTTTTAAATCAAAGCCGGTTCATATGTTAAAAACAGAACCCTAATAAAACCTAGTCAGGTTCGAGTATGAAATTTGAAACCGAAATATTTTTGACACATGGTCTGTGACTCGGGTCAAATTTTGTTGAAAACTATATTTAAATTGTTAGAATTTATGTTAATCACTAGATTTAAATGAAATCTTCTACAATATAGTCTCCTTAAACTGAAATGTTAAAAACTAGATCAAAAGTCTTCATATGGTATTTACATAAATTTGATTTGAAATAGTTTGCAAGTTATTTATATATATAGAGAGGATTTTAGAATGAAGATGGGTTAGGAGAGATTTTGGAAATGCTTAATAATGTGATATATGGTTGTAATCATTAGTTTTTAAAAATCTTGTGGATTTTTCAAATCAAAATGCTTAAAGGATTCCGCAATATATGTTGACTAACCCCCTACCCCCCTAGTTTGTTTCTTGAAGTCAGCAAAAGCCTCCATTTAGAATAAGATGAAAGAAATGTTGACTATAATTTGAACATGTACCATGAAGATTTGATGAATACGCCAATTAGGCGTGATTCAGGCTTTGTTGTTATTGCTTGTTCTTATAAAATTTTCCTTGTGCTTTGTTTTATCCTTGTGTTTTCTCCATTGATTCAAATGGACTTTTCTATTGATCATTGTTGTTATTTTGTTATCTGCAATCAAACATGAGTGTCCGTTTTCTTAGGCATAAGCATGTTACTGCCATCTATCTTTAAAGAGAAAGCTTGAGGTGTTTTTATTACTTTTTGCTGGAACTAGGTACATCACAGTTTGCTATGTGATGGGGCACATTAGGAACACAGGAATCAGTAAACCTGGGTTTAGTAGTCAATTTTGTTAATTATAGTCCCTCTATATCTTTCTGATACCTTCCAAGTGCATGCTGTCTTATCAAACAAAAAATGTTGTTCATATTGTCCATATTAGTGTCTCGGGGGGTGGACGCAGCCTTGTGCGTCAAAACGCAAGAGGCGCAGCCGCTTGCATCAGGTGTGGCAGAAGCCCACTACTGCCCCTTGGCCCAAGGCGCAAGGCCCATGAGGCACGCACCTGTACAAAATGGAACCCAGCCCACCCAGGCCCGCCTACACCTGCCCCACCCCAGACCCAACCCGACCCGAAATTAGGTAAAAAAAAGGTAAATCCTAAACTCCAGTTCCTATTCTCCTCTTCTCTCTCTCTACATCTGTTCATCCAGAGCCCTCTCTTCCTCTACTCCCACTCCCTCTCTGTTGGAGCCAGCAGCCGCCATCCACCTCCAACGCCGTCCAGCCTCCACTCTGACGAGGACCAAGGTTTTTTGTTTGTTTGTGTTCTTTTGTATTTTTGTTATTTTTTGACTAGAGATTTATGAGGATTGAAGAATTATATATAGGCTTCCAGATTGTGTCTGTATACTCATACATTCCATTTTGTCGGAAAAAATTGCTTTTGGCGTCTAATAATTGTTCTGGAGAAATGCCTTGGTCTGTCTTTACATCTGTAGGCTAAGGTCACAGTCTACGAGTTTACTCGCAAGTTTTTTGCTTTTTTTGCCTTTTCTTTTGCTGTTTTTACTGTTTTTTGCTCTATTCTTTTATGTTTTTATGGTGTTTTTTTTTTACAGTTTTTGTTTGTTATTATTTTTCAATTTTAATCTTCCTTACAAGTTTTTATTTCTTTTTTTTGCTATTGTTAGGGTCCTTGGGGATTTGTATCATGAAATTTCATATATAATATAATACAATTAAATTATAAAAAGATAAGATGTTTTAGGAAATACAAAAACAGTAATGTATCGCCATTAGTAATGGCGACGTTAGTGCATGCACTCATGTCGCCAATACTAATGGCATTTTCAGTGTATTATTGTCGATAATTTTTTTTATTACGTGATGTTGAAATTTTTTAATTGTGTTCTCAGACCGCCATTAGTATTGGCGGTCTGGAGACTAAAAACATAATTTGGTCTGGGAATGTCACACAGATAGCCAATTGCTTTGGTGGTATAACAGTAAATGTGTATATGCATACAAATGCACGTGAATTGCTCAAAGTGAACTCACGAATGCATGCGTGCAAGAACAAAAAAAACATATGCATGCATGTAAGAACAATTAGCTCATTGAGCTCACAAATGCTCACTTGCATGCATGCAAGAACATTGCTCACATGCATTTCTAAACAACCATGCTAAAACGCCAATAGCATTGGCGAACGGATGTATGCCGCCATTAGTTTTGGCGTCTCGAATGTTTTTCTTTAAATAATTCAGAAACTTCAAGAAATTCACTAAAAATAAAATAAATCAAAACACCGTTACTAATGGTGATATAACGCTCACGTCGCCATTACTATTGGCGACATGAGTACATGTACTCATGTCGCCCATGCTAATGGCGACCCATTACTTTTCCGTATTTGAAAAAACTAATTACCTTATTTATAATTTAATTATAATATATTATCTTATATGAAATTTTCTGGATTTGTATTCATCACTATTTATAGGGATTTGTAAAACATCTAAAATTTTATATTTGATCAGGTTGTGAGTTTGTAAAACTAATTACTTTTTCGTATTCATCACCATTACTTCCCGCCCCCAATGGTTTTTTTTTTTGGGGGGGGGGGGGGGGCTTTGGCGGGGCTCCCCCTGCGGAGCTTTTGATCCGCACCCTATATATATATATATATATATATATATATATATATATATATATATATATATATTTGAAACTAATTTTTTTACACAATTTTGTGACAGTGTGCACGCCTCGCTGTGGGCCTAGGCTCCAGAGGACCCTTGCGCCTCAAGTACTCCTCATGCCTTTTAAAACCTTGGTTCTATCTATTGGCAGGTGACAAAAGTGATGGCTAGAGTGGCTTCAGCTGATATAATGTGTGTTGGGACCAAATCTGTGAAGGAAAAGTTCACTGGCACTATCAGGTCAGCGATAACTTTCATGGAACAATAATGTCCATATTTCCAAATGCATTCGAAAAGTTGGATCTTTTGTCAACCATTTTAGATTTTATGGGCATGCAACAATAACATTCATATTATTAACGCTGAATGGCATGGCTTCAGATGCATCCGAACAACATATCAAATTTGTATGCTTGTAAACCGTAGATTACTATAAGATAATTCTATCACTAAAGACCAGTTTACTCTGCAAGCTCTAAGTAGTATGAGTTGTCTAATCTAGGCATTAAAGATCATATCAATCTGGTTTTCTCTTATTAAATTCCACACTTATTTTCTATGTTTTTTCTATTAATAACATTTGAGTGTGTAACTGTGTATGCACATACACATCAGAAATAGCCAGATATTGTGTTGGGCACTTTGAAGTAGTATTAACCTATTATATTTGATCGATTTTGGCTAATTGCAGTGATTGCCTTAGTGATACCAGACAGTTTGTTGTAGATTTATTGACTTTACCTTTTTCTCAGGCAGCAATGTTAGAGCGACCGAAATTGATAAAGTGGATATGTACCAATCTTTTCGGCCTGGTGACATTGTTAGAGCTTTGATTGTATCCTTGTTAACATCTCAGTGCTAGTTATTTTTCTTGGTATCTTTATGGTCTCTTAATCTATATGCATATTTCTAACCTTTTGTGTGCTACTTTTAGTATGGTCCAAGTTTTATGGTTTTATTTTATTTCTGTGTCTAGTTAGGAACTTAGGAGCAGAGTACTACATAATCTCTTCTCTTAGCATGTAAATGATGGAGTACTGTTCAAGAATTTAAAGGTATTTCGTTGAAATCATGGACATAACATACTAGTGGCAATGCTCGGTACAAGTATACAGTTGATTAAACTTGAAGTTTATGTCAGCCTAGCATTTCAGCGTGCTATATTGGTCGATACTGTTCAGACATCAAGTTTCTTAAAGACACCATGTCAGGAACCTCATTTCTACTTTAAGTCATGCATCTAATTAGAAGGGTACACATGCATTTGATAAAGAGGAGACTATAATCCTTGTTATAAATTTATCTGTTTTTCTTACTCCTGTTGTACTTTAACTACCTCATAGTAGTCCATGATACATATGTTTCTTGTCACTGTATTATTCCATCAATGTTGTGAATAAAATAATCTTCATGATTGACTTTTTACCAATAGTAATCAGTGTTGATTCGAAGAGTTTTTCCCCACTTTCTCTGTAGTCTGTATTAGTTATAAATGAACCCTCGTGATATCAAATTTGATTCTTTTGAGTTCGATACTGTTAAACCAATATTAAGTCATTTCTTTTGGGACAATACTATTAAACCAGTATTAATTGTATTGTTGATAACATTGTGCTTAAATTACCTATATCTTCACTATGCAAAGAGCATTGTTGTTGTGCAAAAGAATAATGAGAAGCAACAAGCAATAGAAATGCATGCTATTGATCTTTAGGAAAACTTAGATCAGTTGTGTGGTATGAATTGATCTTGGATCTGAATTTCCTTATTGGCTATATGGAATTGTTTGTAGGCTTATGCTCCAGAGTACTTGACAAAATACTATCCAAACATCGTCTTCTCTGCATTTTAAGGATTCTGAGTTTTATAGGTCAAGCAATCAACTTCTTAACATATTTGTATGATATTTTTTTTCTTTTTGTTCCTTTACAGCCCCATCTTTGTTTGGTTTTCAACAGAGTAAATGGTGCATTGCCTCCCATATGACATGGTAGAGTAATTTTCAGTATCTAGAGTTTTAATTCGACAATCTTCTGAACAACTTTTCCATCTTTCAAAAAATCATGTTGTGTTCTACCTTAATCAGCCTATATTGGTCTATATCTGTTGTTGCTATTCCTTATGTCTTGCAAGTTCATCTTAGTTTTATCTGACTTTGCAAGTTTATGTAAGCTTTCCTTATGTCTTGCAAAACATCATATTGTGCAAATAAAATTTCTTGCAATGCTGACTAACTTGAACACAAGAAAAAGTTATCCCTCCCCCCTCTCTAAATGGGGCTCTAGTCTTTGGTTTGTTATGATTTCATGAGAAAAGGTATTGTGACCCTTAATCCCTAAATGAAGCTTTCTCTTGGAGATGCAAGGGCATATTACCTATCGACTGCAAAAAATGAACTTGGCGTGGTTTCTGCTCAAAGTATAGCAGGTAATCATACAGAGCTTTGTTGTAGCTCAACACGTTTCCTGAGATGACAAAGTTAGCTGAAAGAATTTTATGTATGTGTAATTAAGTCACCTTTAATTGGGTTTTCCTGTTCTTTAAGAATTAAATATTAGCAGCTTACATTACTTAGAATTGAATTTCATATGTTGGTTTTTAATTGCCATTTATTTGTGGCTGCCTGTGGTCAAGCTTACTACAGACCATTTCTCTTTGGATGCCCTCTGATTTGAAATGGAAAATTGAGTTCTTGATACTTGATAGCAGCTGCAGACTTGGTATTACAAGGTTACACCTGTAGTTACTTCAACCATTCAGGTTTGCAACGTGATATGGTCTTAACATCATGAAGTCATAGTATACTTTATGTGTTCATGCCAAGTTATTAAGTTGGCTCGTCTTTTTCTCTCTTTTTAATAATATTTAATTTGGGTAGTTGTTCTTCCTTTTATTTTGGAGTTGATCTGTTCAATTGAGGGGAAACTTAAACCGTTGTTACTTACTTTGGCCTCTGAACTTCTCTTTAGGTATGAATAATCACACACACTCAAGCACACACACCCAATTTAGTTTCCTGATGGGATAATTCATACCAGAATGATTACACACTCGCACTCAAGTCTACTTGTCGCATGCCCACCAGGCATAGTCATGTCATGTGGAAGTTGTAGTTTGCTGTTATATATAGACTATAAAGAAGGGTTCAAGGCTTAAAGCTTAAAGCCAGCTCGTAGGTTCTAGGTCCCTTCTCAGGTGGGGACATAATTTTGTGTGTGTATATTTGGTGTGTCACCTCATTCTTCCACAGCTATATGCGTACATACGCAGAAATACACACACAACCATGCACATTGCATGTTTTATTCCATGATTGTGTGCGGACTAAAGGATTCTCATTATTCACCTCAAGGATCTGGCCTTTACTCGTCTTAGAGTTGACTTTGATTACTTGAGCACTTAAATATCTGGATATTGTTGTTCTGCTTCAGGTGCTACCATGATACCAATAAGCTGGACAGAGATGCAGTGCCCATTGACTAGCCAAGTTGAACAGAGAAAAGTTGCGAAAGTTGATTAGATATGTCTTTCTTTTTCAGAAGTGAAGATGATAAGTGATGGAAGACCCTGAATATGTGCATTGCAATTTTGTCGTAAGTAGTTTTTCCCATATCATATTCCTAGCAGATCATCTAAAATGATAATTAGGTTGCACAAATAAAGAGAAAGCGCTATTGAAAGTACAGGACTTTCCTATAGCTATTTATGCTTGTAATTTTACATCATTGTCATAAAGATTGGTTCACATATTTTACGCTCGCATGCACTAGTACTCATCCTGGTTCTAATTATCAAGCGTGCTTTATTCTTTTAAATTTTTAGTTGTCTCAATGTGGTGGAGAATTTTGTTATGCCTAACACTACAGAGTTGATTGGGTTTCAGTTGTTTGAGTGTCCAGTTACCATATAATCTTGTTCCAGTTGAAAGGCTTTGAACTTTGTTGTTAGAAAACTTTTGGACTGTGAGTTCAAAAGAGCACAACTACTTATACTCCTAAAAGATTTAGTTTCTGAACTATGGACTCGGTTTCATTTCTCCAACCCGGCCTTGGACCTTTTGGGCTTTGATTACTAGGCCCTATGTAGCATGGATTTGTGAGGAAGCCCCATGAATCATGCTAATTCGTGAATCAGACACGAATTTCTTCTGATTCTCTTGAATTTGGCATATATCCGAATTGTATGGTATCCCGTGTTTGGGTAAGTGCTAGTCTATGCTGTCATATCGCAATACGTGTCGTGTATTGGTTTGTTTGGTTATCCTATTGTGTATTGTAAGATACATAATTCCATTGATGAATACATTGAAAACTTAATATAACATATAAGGATAAGTTAAACACATTAAGCAACAATAAAGAGTATCATTAAGAATCTAAGTGACAATCACGATAAAGTTGATAACTAAAGGTCCAACTAAAACACGAAGTTACACAACTCTCATAAGTTCTTAACATCCATAAATTTGTTCAATAAACACCATAAGGTCCATAATAGAAACAATTGTCAATGAAACACCCAAAAGAGAAGGGGGGGGGGGGGGGGGGGAATACAAAAGAGAAGAAAAATCTCAATAAATAGACAAAGAAATAGGCAAAACAAAAGATGTATCATATCAGATGTATCATATCGTATCGGCCGATAAAAAAGTGTACGTTACGTATTTGTCCCATATGATGCACCTATACGATCCGTATCAAAAACCTTATGTTCATATTGTAAATGATATGTATCATGTACCGTACGAGATTGACAACATAGTTCTAATGGACTACGCCAAGCCCAAATATGATACAAAAATACATACCGAGGTCTGGCTCAAATTAAGCTCCATTTTCAGAAAAAATATATTTTCTTGTCCAAAATAGTTAATCATACCCAAGTAGTTTAAACCCAGCCCAATATCTGTTTCTAACAGTGTTCTAAATTTCGGCCTAGGCGCTAGGCGGCCATCGGCCGCATCGGAAACCCTCTAGGCGGCGCTCCTAGTCAGATCTCGGCCTAGGACCTATTCGGCCATTTTTTTTGTTTTTGAAAAAATTCAAAAAAAAAAAACATTTGAAATTTAAAAAGAAATAAAAATATATATACAAAATTTTACTTACCTCTGCCACCGCCGGCCGGTGGCTGCGGCGGGCGGCAGCCGCTGTTGCTGTTGTTGCTGCTGCTGCTGGTGGAGAGGTCGCTGCGGCGGGCGGCAAACGCTATTGCTGCTGTTGTTGCTGCTGGTGGAGAGATGGGTGGAGAGGAGTGAGGGTGGAGAGGTGTGAGCAGGTGGAGAGATGAGAGGAGTGAGGAGGTGGAGAGAGGAGAGTTTATATGGCAAGGAAAAAAAGAATATGCTAAAAACAAGATTCGAACCCTAGACCACACACCCACCACCCAACAGAGTTAACATCACCACTAGCCACAAGGTCTCATAAGCTTATGTGTATTTTGTTACACATACATGATACTTATATGTTTTACACAGGAAAAAATTATTTAAAAAAAAAATCAGTTCGGCCGCCTAGGCGGCCTACGTGCTAGGCGCCCCTTTGACGTACCGAACCCGCCTAGCGAAATTTATAACATTGGTTTCTAACAAAGCTCCAGGATCCACCCAGTCTGTTTGTGATGTGCCTCGTGAACAAACTAAATGGATTGAAATTGGATTGCTACAACCAAATTCTCAGCTTACCATTAGGTTCATTGAAAATGGCTGTTAATTGAAAACTCTGTTGTGTGCGCTACAATGTTGGAATACAGTACGACACAGCACGATACGAGGAAGCAACAACTTTGGAATACCAGGATACATTATGACAACTACATGATAATAAATAAACATATAAGTATAACTAAGTATAAGATATTAACCATAGTTCTTATCTAAAATAGAAACAAAAAAAGTAATGTATTTAAATATTTAACTATACAGTCGACCCCATAAAGGCTTTGTTTTTGTTGTAATATAATTAATTATCAAATACAAAGTTAGTTTTTCATTACTGGAAGTGAAAATAGTTTATCGTGTTCTAGGAATTGAGTTGCCATCAGAGTATAATTGAAATTCATTAACAAAACAGGAAAGGGAACCATGTTAAAAATGTGTTCGTGTTTATATCTTCTGAGTATTGTTTCTTACAAACATTTTATGTTTTTAGTTCTCCTTTATCTCATTGATATGCTTTGTATATGGGAAGTAGTGCTTTAGTTTCTACGATACATTAAATAGTGTATTGTATTTCTTTAGAATATCATAGTTTCCAAGTATCTTATGATATGATCGGGTATGACACCTCCATTGAAGTATCTCTGCAACATAGAATGGACACCATACCCAGAAACTTGCATCATAGTAGGAAAAAAAGATGAATGACAACAAATTGCTTTCAGAGTTTGAACTTTGAAAGTACATTGCAACGCTATGTTTCTCCAAAATATAAGAGGGAGGGGAATTTTTCTAATGAAATACGGATCTTCCAATTCATTATCATATCAATTTATTTGATTATCTCAAGAGCGAAACTTTTTGCCCATTTACTACAATTAGATTACAATATCACCTCATGTTGCACTGATACTTCAGGGTGATGTTGTACATTACATTTACTGACTATCAACTACTTCGATACTTGGATGTGTATTGAATACACCATAAAGTACCCTAGAGTTAAGGGAAAAAAATTACTTACAGTGTATAAGGTGTATTCATGAAGCATAGGAGAATAAAAACATAATAATACCAGTGAGAAGACGAAACAATACTTGGAACATACGAAGTACAAATTCATTTAATCATAGTTTTCTCACATTTTTAATTGAACTGAGTCCTTTCCCTCTTCGGTGAGGGGGTCTCAATGATTCCTTGTTGTTTTTCAAAAAATTTAGATAAAGAAACTAAGGTTAATTTGTTATTCATATATATTTATTTTCTATCAACACTATATTGTTTTCCTACTAGCATTTCAAACTTTCTATATTACCCTATCCGTTCCCTGTCATTGTATCTATATCCATGTAACATGCTAAAATTCAAAGCAAAAACTAAAATACAAGATAATACAGCACAACAAATCAAGATTTTCAAGAAAAAATATTGAATTAACCTAAAATAAACTTTGATTATCAAGCCAAAAAAAACTAAAAGAACTTTGATTTTGAGTCTTTGACCATCGAAAAAGTATTCAAGTTTGAAAAACTTAAGAACCTGGATTAGCTTTATGGGTTGATGATGAAGCGCCGTAGAGTGCAATGTCACTGTATTAGAAGGGGTGGAAGTAAGACGAACATTAAAAAAGGTAAAAGAGAGTTTGGGTGATGACCCAAATATCATAAATTGAGAAGTTCAAGTAAGCAAGGGTCGAACTTCCAAGGCTTCATATAGCCTCTCCAATGGAAAGGGGAAATAATGGGCACTCGTTTCTAAAGATTCTTTTATGAGATTTGCAATCACATTAATCTTGTGGTGTGCGGTAAAAGCTGTTGTTGAGACTTGGGCCAACTGTGTACATATGGAGGGGGGAATCTGCCTCGTGATATTAGGAACCAAAACATATAAGGTGATTTATTCATTTGAAGGGAGAGGATAGTTTGGCTATCTTGTCACATTTAGTAAAAGTAATTGATTTATGGTTAGGCCCTACATGTCAGGCGTGAGTCCTTCACAGTATACAAAATACTCGGCCCATACACAACCCCAAGATTGCTGGCAGATTTCATCCCAGTCCGGACTTGGGCTTAATGCTCTCTCTAATCAAAGTTGTCATAGTCACTAAAAAAATGAGGGATCTTAGGGATCCTATAGATTGCATATTTAGGAGATCCACATACTATCACTCTCTTTATTATTAGTAAAGTAGCTGCAGGCAAAGGTTTCCGTTTCTCAAATCAAAATACATAGCATCTCCTGAAATGCATAACTATTTAGTTACTCCCAACTGATCGCCGCTAGGTATGACCTCCACGTTTACTCACTTTGATCATTTATTCATGAACCACATTGTGCTGCAGTGAACCTTCAGCATTGCTTTGGCATGCAAGTGAATCATATATTCTGTTGAGTGATTATAAGTGTTCAGTACAAACTCCTTAGCTTACTTTGCCTTTACTGTTTATACGTACTAGTTCACATGTACGTGTTTTGCACGTCATTCAATTAGAGTATCATAAAATCAGCTACCGTCTTTTAGTCTTTTCCAGTTGACTATTTACATGTGTGTGCTTCCTTTTTACAATGCTAAGGGATTCGAAGTACGAATTTTGTTCTTTTTTTTAAATTTTCTATTGAGAATAATAACCTTTGGAAAATGGTGAGGACAGAAAAATTTATTACTATTGAAACATGAAGAGTTGTATAGAAAGATGAGACTTCATAGCATGCAAACTTTATTGTTTTGACTCTTAAACGTAAATGACATGCAAGTTGACATGATAATATCATGTTTATAAAATACTCGAGAGTATTTTAGGAATTCAAAAGTTTCACCACCAAGTTTTCCTATTATATAGTTAAATAGATATTGCATGGCTAGAAATAGTTGTATTCGTAGTCATCAGATACATTATGCAGGCATAATGATACAAGATACTAATACGATACTGAATCTGATACCAAATTCGCGCAACTGCTGAAACTACCAGAACTGATTGTTTCAAAACAACCTAAAACCCTAGAAACTGCCGATACCAGAAGTCAGGAGGAGGTTTCTGATACCGACATTGTAAACCTTCTGATACAGAGTTTGAAATTCCTGCACAGTTACTATTAATTTCCAAGAAAGTCAACATAATCTCATTTACTTGTCCCTGCTAACTAAGATTCTTGTATCACCCAACTAACTCATTGGACTATGTTATTACAGTCCCATAGTTGTTGAAGTGTTCCCCTATTTTTGAATCTTGATTTTTAGGTTACATGTTGTCGCTTGCTCTGATGCATTATAGACATATAAACTTGACCTTTTTCTCATTTTAGATTTTATTATGACCATTTATCATGTAGTTGGCATGTTCTAGGCTTGAACACCTTGCGAGTTTGATGCCCTAAGGTTGTTTTTGTATCTTCTGTTTGTCAGTTGGCTTGTTTACTCAGTTCTATTAAGTGACATTATTGGTGTCATGAAATTTCCTTTTCAACGACACACTATAAGGCTTCTTTTTATAGGCCTGAAGTTGGATCTTGCTACTTTTGCTGCCTAGTAGCTGATTTGAGTTCAAGCTGCTATCTTGATGGTGGGAAAAGTGGTGGTGGTGGTATGATGAAAGCAGAACAAATTGTTGTATCCATCACTTGGATTTGCTTCATTAATGGTCCAAAGCGTTTATGCTAACTATTTTGTTTTCGATTTTTATTATTGGTGAAGAGAGAGTCCATCATAATTGAATGTCATTGTGATCGAATATCGAAATGCAGTTGGCTCTTTGTTGGGTCTCCTTTCCGAATGGAGACGACGGTTCAGTAATGCTCTCATTTATTCTTATGTTGGTGTCAATTAAGTGTGGAACATTCTGAGTCGAGAAAGCTTTTATTTATTGACTAGGAAGGCTGTAGTTAATAGACGCTTGCATTCCAGGTTTCGTTGCTGGATCAAATATACATCCGTCTGCAATCTTTGATTGTATCAGTAGAAATAGAAAAACTGAAACCACCTCTTAAGTCTCTCTCATGGCACAATGCTTGAACTAGGGTTGTATCTGTTGATTGTACTATGTATAGAGGTGGTTTCAATTATTCAAAATCAGTACGACGAACATAAGCTGTTCTGCACACAGCAGTTAAGTCTGCAAGTCTTTTACATGGTATGGGCCACAAATTTATGAACGATTGTTAGACGCTACAAAAGAATGCGAAAGTCAACATAGTGCAACTTATGAGTTATGTTTTTTCCTTCTCAGAAGTAGTAAAATAGTTGTACATTACGCCATCTTTAATATCTAACTGTAAGTGATGACTGATGCATGAATTTTTCCTTGGAAGCTCTTAACATTGATAGGTATAATTGGGCTAGCGTCTGTCCATGTGGTGTGATATCTAAGTAATTAGATTAGATGGGCAGTAGCATCCGCTAAAGATTAATTGATCCACTGTTCTTTCCCTAACCAAATTTAGTCCACCACCCTACTAGTACCAGCTGCTGGCTGTTTCTTGCCCCTTTGTATCGATGTGTATTCCAGACAACAATCTGCTCGATATATGTTGTTGAAATGTTATCGAAACATTTTATAGAGGAGAAATCTATATTTTCGGAAATTAATTTAACTTTTTTTTCTATGTTTGTTGAATATATAAATATACCCGAACAAAACTTTAAAAAAAAAAAGATAAAAAGAACACAAAAACCAAAAAAAAAAAATCAAGAGAATAAAAAAAAATCCTTAAAAAAAAAAATAAATGAAAAACCTGAAAAATATACCCAAAAAAAACATTCTTAACAAAATGAAAAACAAAACAAAAAACAAAAACAAAAACAAAATTCTTAAAAAATGAAAAAGATGAAAAAAAAAAAAGTGTTCTAAAAAACAGAAAATAAAAAACAAAAAAAAACAAAAGAAAAAAAAACAGAAAAAAAAACATCTTTATAAAATGGACAATGAACCAAAAAAAATAGAGAAGGAAAAAAATTCTAAAAAATGTAAAAAAAAAAGATTAAAAAACGAAAAAAAGACTAACACGAGAAAATTTTTTTAGGACTCTAGGGAAAAAACAAAATAAAAAACAAAAACAAAATTTTACCTTGGTAAAAAAAATACACCCACTTCTTAAGAGAGGATTTCCATGTTTTGTAGACATTGTTTAGCTCAGGAGTAAAAAAAAAAAAGTGGAAGTCTTTGTTAAATGTGAAAGAATTATCTGTCTGTTTCTTATCATATATTAATTCATTCTGCTGTCTTGCTATGGTGTTTCGTAACATTTATATGTTGAGAAATTATAAGTCCGCTTGCATGTGTTTCCTTTGACATACTACAAATGTCAACTAGAATTCAATGAAACTGAAAATTCATTTCCTTGTATTTTCTGTCACAATCACAATTTTCACTATAAGATAATGGGTTATTATCCTATGAGACACTTGAGTTCAATCCACAAATGTCAACCCTTCGCCGAAAATTATGGAAACTCCATGTGATATATATTGAATATTGACTAAATTACATTTGATCTTGACACCATGATAAGTTAATCTTCAAGAAATTTGAATTGAATCTCACGTAAAACACTTGGCAGCATATGAGTCAACTGAGTTCGAAAAATAGCATTACAAGATAATGATACATGATAATATACAGACGGACACCATGAGAGTTATTCCTGTCGCGCAGGAAATAACTCCCAAGAACATTAGGAGATGCTTGGAGTTCCAAATACAAGCACAGGAATTCAACAGAGAGATTAAAGCCAGGAGCTTGTCTGCGAGCCTTCTCCGTGTCAGAACCACAAACCTCAACCACCAGCTAGCTGTAAGACTGCAAAAACAAAAACCAAATCATCAATCAGTACTTAGAGAATTTCAACTTAATCACCCATCACCAATGCATTTTTCTGAAATAAGACACTCTCATATTGCAGGAATCATACTTGAATCATCCATCAGTGTTTATAGGAACTTCAACCATCAGGAAAAGCAAATGCAATGAACGAAAAAATAACTTTTATTCCAAAATTTGATCAGAAAATTAGTTAAACATGAAAATTCTTTTCACACTAGTGCAGCCTTTCTAATAGCAGTCAAAACCAACATAGCATGATGCAACAGTGTAAGCAGGGGGGCATTCTAAATCAGTGACTGTGGAAAGTCTCCGGCCTATATCACTACTTCTGCATGACAGCAGATGATGACATGTTATGCAAGAAAGATGAGCAGTACCCATGTATAACAATAGTAAACTTCTAGCTATTCATAATTTTCAACGTTCAAACAAAATCTGGACCTACAACATGATAGAAAGTATAAGGGTGCCATAAACAAAGTAATTAGTTCCTCACACAGCTGCAATTACCATTGAAGTACTTATTCAACAACATTAAACCACAACCACGGTCTAACAAAAATTACAGTTTGATGGATTTTCTGTCAAAAAACACTACGAACACAAACATGTCTGCTACATAGTCATGAAATGATTGTCTAAGGACAAGTTAAAACAGAAGAAAAGCAATGGCAAATAAGGGAGAAACAAAACAAGTGCAATAAACTGCATGATGCACAGTTAAATTTTAACATCAAAGTACATTAAGAAGTAATAGGTAAAAAAAACTGAAACTCATCAAAGAAGGATGTAACCAAGCAGAAAATGGACCTGAAGTTTGACGAAATGCATAGCAAAATATGTGGGGTTTCCAAGCAAGGAAAGTATTTAATAATATAAAAATGCATAGCAGGACCTTCCCATCAACCAATGCCAGCACCCAGTTTACATATTAATTCATACGCTAATCAGAGTTGATCATTCTCCTGACTACCGAACCTGAAAACTGCCATCACCAGAATCAAAGTACATTATCCACCTGGTTCACACAAAAAGTATCACAAAGACCACACTTTACAGGTAAAAAGTACTAGCATGTGTGCACTGTCGAAGCAGTCTAAACACTTCAGAATCAATAAACACCATACTGAACTGAAACAATCAACCGGTACATGAAGGTGTCTATTCCTCCTCCACATATTACAAAAGCCATACAGTTTAGAAGATCCTTTGAATCAGCATGTTGCAGAATGAATAATCATGAAATTATCATTATTTATATCCCAGTTCTGAAATCCTTTGAATCGGCACGTTGCAGAATGAATAATCATGAAATTATCATCATCAGTATGCAGGGATCTTTAAAAGAAAACGAGTCAGTAAGGATAGATGGGAGGGAACTAACTTATATTAGGGAAATTGCAGTAAACACACTGACTAAACAATATGGGGAAGCTGTTGGTCTTTCTTTTTATCTAGAAATATGTTGGATTTAGCTTAAAGACAAGGATAAACTTGCGAGAAGAACAGTTTAGAGATGCTTCTGTTATTCTAAACCAGAGCAAAATGGTTAACAGAAAACTAACCAATGTACAAACCGACGAAACTGAAAAGAAAAAACTTGGTCTGTTTGATTTCCGTAATTCATTTAAAACCAAAGAATGCAAGACCCTAACTTCAACATACATTCATTTTTGGTACCTCCAAATAAAGGGAAAACACGAAGTACAAAAAAATCCCATACAAACATGTGATAAGTCATAGTTCATGTTTTAAATTAATTTGAAAGTGCTGCCAAACACCATCCAAACAGATACGATGGTGAAGGATTGATGTTTACATGAGTAGCTTGGATCTTTTTCAAACAGTTTATATAAAGTGCCAAAATTTGTTAATAATGGTATCTAGTATCTACTCCCTTCCACTTGCTATTGTTTGGTAGGGAGGATACATAAAAACTTCCAGCCTGTTTGCGAAAAGTGAAATGAATAATATGTTTGTTCTTTTATCTTAATTATGTGCTATTTCCTCGTTTATTAGGTGCAAAAACAGTCCCAGATCCCACTTATCTTCATGGAGATACATCTCTCCCTCTTTTGGAAAATGATAAAGTAGCTAACAACTGGTACCAATACATATATATTACAAAAACCAGCTATGAGGACCATGTATTTCAAGAAAAGTGGTCCTTTTAACATGGACATGGTCCATGCTACTTTTTCAGAAACAGTTGATCCTCTTGCTATTGCCCATCACTTGTATCATGTTTGAAAGTATAGACTATATCCTCTCGTAACTTCAAATACTAGACTACCAAGAGACCTCAGTGTACAGTGAGGGTAAATTGCTATTTACCCATAACGACATGTTTACCACAACCACAATCAACACACTGAATGCTTTGGTGTGAACGTGGTTGTGGAATTGCGCCAGAAGGATATGCTAAAAATATTTTTGAGGCAACTTTTATTGATAGTATAGAAAGGGATGTGGATCCAACATTATTACCTCAATCATATTTTCCTCAAGGCAATAATTTGGTCCAGTACAATTTGTATCCTGGGTGCCATCAAACTGAAGAATCCTGAGCTTTCCTTCCTGCACTCATCACAGAAGGTTGCTGTGAGTTCCATGTTTAAAGTGCAAGTTTCCGAAAGAAAACTAGCCAGCTCTTTCTTGCTTACCTTAGTTCCATAAACAAGGCCGCTTCCAACTAAAGGATGAAAACATGCAACATTAACCTCATCTTCAGCGCTAGGAAGAACTCTTACAAGCTCCATATCTGAAACTCTATAAACCTGGATCTCAAATATAAAAAATAAAAATAAATGGAGGTATTTTCCTGAATAAATTGAGATCAGCTCAGGAACATCAAAAAATGTCACATACATGCATAGTAGAAAGAAACCAGGCTGAAGGGAGCTACCTGGCAGATGGACATCAATAGATAAGCTAGTAGCCTAGTACTGATAAGTTGGTAAAGTATCTAGGAACCTATCTTGCTAGCTTATCAAAAGTAAGCCGGCTTCACATGAACTGTAGTTAACATATTCCAATTATATATATATGAATTAGTATTTAATAAATTGATCATCATAATTATCTGTTCTGCTGATGTCAACCTGTCCTCAGAAACATCCTAGGATTGACAATACGTGGGTAATATTGACTAAACGCTACAGTGAATATGTGGTGTTGCATTAATTGTTGAATTTGAGCATTAGTGATATCTCAAACATGAGTATATATATATATATATATATATATAATATATATATATTGACAAATACAATTCACACTCAGATAATGCAGACACATGGAAAAATGTGTGCTCTATTTAGAACTAGATTATGGAAAAATACGATGTAACTGCAACAGAATCTTCAGAAATATTTTTAAAAGGTATGGATATATAGAAGATTCAAAGGGTGTGCAAGTCTCCAAGGCTAATGTTATATATATATATATATATATATATATATATATATATAGACAAATACAATTCACACTCGGATAATGCAGACACATGGAAAAATGTGTGCTTTATTTAGAACTAGATTATGGAAAAATACGATGTAACTGCAACAGAATCTTCAGAAATATTTTAAAAAGGTATGGATATATAAAAGATTCAAAGGGTGAGCAAGTCTCCAAGGCTAATGTTCGGACTTCGGAGGCATATATAAAGCCATGAATTCATTTTTATGTATATCCATGTATAAAGTATATTGCAGAATGTTAATTTTGCAGGAGAGTTGCATGAAAGTGAAAGTTGGTTTATTGGCATGATTGAGTTCTTGATTCTTCTTCTATAATTGTCATGGCAATATTTTCTAGGTTTCACTGGCACAAAGAAATGGGTGAAGCCAAGCCCTTGGCTTTAAACCAATAGAACTTGCAACTTTACATGTGTCATTGGCAAATGGACATATATATAATATATATATATATATATATATATATATAATATATATATGGGCAAGGATCAAAAACCCCGTGGATCCACGACCTTTTGATCCCCCCCAGGCCCCCTCTCTCTTCCGCGCGCACGATCGAACGGTCACGGATCCACGGAGCTCCGATCATATATATATAAATATATATATATATATATATATATATATATATATATATATATATCATGGTTTAAAGTATCGGCCGAAACCGATCCAACCGATACCGATACCGATACGGTTTGGGATTTCCCGATCCGATACCGACCGATACCCGATACTGACCGATACCGACATTGGGGTCTCTTTTGCGGTCAATTCGGCAAAGGAAATTAAACGAAAAAGACAAATCAGCAAGGGTTTAAAGCATAATAAGGTTGTAAAAGCATGTAAAAGAAGAAAATCAATCTATTGTATGTAAACCAATCAGTAAGGGTGACTACTATTTCATTTAATCTCAAAACTACTAAGAAATAACACTGAAAGTACATAAAATTATGCCTAAATGTATAAAATATATGTTTTTAAATGTAAATAATTTAATAATTATTTGTTTTCCGATACCAAAAAATCCGATACTATGATCCGAAACCGCTGATACTACCGATATCACCGATACCCAATGTTATAAATTTCGGTAGGCGGAGTCGGTGCGCCAGAGGGCCGACTAGCGCCTAGGCGGCGAACTGATATTTTTTTAGTTTTTATTTTTTAACTAGCTTCTACATAAATATGTTATATGTGCTGTTATGACAAACTATTATGAGCACCTATGGTTAGTTGGCTTAGCTTAAAACATGAAAATAGGCCCAAATGTTACAGGTTCGATTCTTGTGTATCTTTTTTTCTTTTTTGGGTTATTTACACCAACCACCCCTATGTTTTTGGTTTATAACAAGGGGTACCCCTGATTTCAAAAAATTACACTGACCACCCCTCCCTTTAGAAAAATAAAATAAAAATAGGGGTAGTTAGTGTTATAATTTTTTATTTTTATCTTAAAGTAAGGGTACCCCGTGTAATAAACCAAAAAAGTAGGGGTGGTCAGTGTAAATAGTTTAAAAGTAGGGGTACCCCGTGTTATAAATCAAAAACGTAGGAGTAGTTAGCGTAAATAACCCTTCTTTTTTTTATATAAACTTATACTCATAATTTGTTTATAACCTACCTAAACCTAGAAAAGGGGCCGGAAGGGGAGAGGAGAGAGAGAGAGTCTCCATCTCCAGCTCTCCTCTCCTCTCCATCTCAAGCTCTCCTCTCCTCTCCTCTCCATCTCTACCTACTGCTCTCTTCTCACTCCTCCAGCAACATCCTCTCTCTCTCCTGTCCTCTTCTCACTCTATAGCAGCAGGAGCACAGTCTCAACGACAGCAACAGGTGCACAGTAGTAGCAGCAGGAGCACAGTAGCAGCAAAGCAGGAGCGGCAACGGCAGGAACGACTACAACAGCAGCAGCAACAACAAATTCTGGTATTTATTTTTAATTTCTATGTGAAAACTTTGAAATTGAAATTCTGAATTTTTTGAATTTTTTTTTTGAAAATTTAAAATTTTCAGCCGAACTGGCCGAATACAACAGCAGCAGCAACAACAAATTCTGGTATTTATTTTAATTTCTATGTGAAAACTTTGAAATTGAAATTCTGAATTTTTTGAATTTTTTTTTGAAAATTTAAAATTTTCAGCCGAACTGGCCAAATAGGCCCGCCTAGAGCCGAAACCCGCCTAGGACCGCCGCCTAGGGGGTTTTCGGTGCGGCCGGTGGCCGCCTAGGCCGAAATTTAGAACACTGCCGATACCAATACTCGTAGGAATAGTCCGATACCGATACTGTGAACCTTATATATATATATATATATATTTTATTTTATTTTTATATATACACACACACACCTGTTGCGTTGGGTAGACATGCATGTGTTTGAGGGCCTGACGTTAAGGCTTTGATGTTGTACTATGACATACTCTCATATCAGGTGGAAACTGATTTCTATTTGAGACGAAGCTTTGGCATTACTTTAGAGATAAGTGAGAAGAATTATACAATTTCAGGGTTACATGGACATGCATTGGGAGACCAAGGTTTTCACTTGTAATATTAGAGTTGGTCACATAGCTCATGCATCTCAATCTTCGTGGTCCTTTACAACATAATTAATCCCAAGTCATCCTGTCGGGTTAGCTTTCATGATATAGAGATTTGAATTCAAGGTATTGGAGCAATTCTAGTTTAGCTAAGATTTCACGGATCTGAACTTTTAATTAGAATTTCAATCCATGCTTTTGCATACAACGTAGATGCTGAGATCACTAATGAAAATTCACCCAGAGAATGCATGAATAACAATTCCCTGAATTTTAATGTGTCAATCAAGCACATGAATTGGGACCGCAATCCAAGAACTTCATGTCGTATTACCCGAAAGGGCCCTAAAGGTCAAAACTTTTCATGAGTGGTGTATACAAAAACCTCTCTTGTAAAATTCAAGAATAAGTAATCTTGGTTAAAGGGCCTTTCTACCATATCCTGATGTTGTTTCCTTACTTCCCCTTATCTAAACCACATTTGTAATTTTGATTCAACAGGGAAAAAAAATCTACATGCATTTGGTTAAATTTACATAGAAGGTTCTGTCATCCTTTCCAATATATGCAATGTATTAAACTATAATAAGAGAAGAGTGTAAACATGCAGTTTAGTTAACTGGCCAGAACCAAAATTTGAAAATATACAGTGGAGCCAAGCAAGAAACTGCATACGACTACATTATAATTTACCTCCAAGATTGTGTAGATAGGTATTGCAGTCTCCCCGTCAATGACAATGCTTCTTAAAAGTGAACTATGGCGACGACCATATGCTAATAATATGTGTTCTGATGTAGGAGAGAACTGTGGAAGGAAAAAAAAATGCTTAGGAATAACAATTAACACAAAAAATTTTGTTCAAATTTTTAATTAAAAAAACATCAAATAGGAAAAGTTTACAAGCTAATGAATACTCGGGTACGAATAATGTGTCTTCAGATTCACCATATTACGATGAGATGTTCGGTTGCAGACCTAGGAAATTGTGGACCGGCCCATCCTATTATTTGCGTCCAAAATGAAGATCTCTATATCATGGTATTCATGTTTCAAAGCATGTGTATGTTAAATTACGTGCAACTTGAAAATCTAATTCATAGATCAAATGGTCTCATTTGCTCTATTGTTCAAAAACTGTTTAAGTGGAACTTACGTTAAAGATTTTCAAATTGTGTGAAATTTTGATCCATGCATTCTTTTTAGAACATGGATATCAAGGTGCACGGTATGGATCTTCATTTTTTGTGCAAATCAAAGGATGGAAGGCAAGGCACGTATCTTTTTAAGTGCCGACTAGTCCACAACCTAAGAACACATACTTCTACGAACAACAAGCCAAAGTGTGAAGAACAGAATCATATCATCTTAATTTTTCATCTAGACCCTTTTCTAATTAGAGGAACTCAAAGGAGATTCTTGGTTGCAACTTCCCCCGCGCAGCATGAGTTTAAATTGCAGGACTGATAAAGTAGGTTTTACCAACCTACTACTTGTCCAGGTTTTATGGCATGACCCTCATTTTCTCATAGTACCATAGTTAGGAATTGCAAGGAATTGCACACCAACATAGAAGTTGATGCCCAAGTTCACATTCAGACATGGAAAACTTTTTCAATTCATTGTGAAGCCTCATGTTCCATAGGACCACAATTGACCCGTTCTAATGGGAGAAGACTTGCATTATATATACTAGTGCCATTGCACACGCGTTGCTTGTGCAACGTGTTTTAGAAATGTTGATACCATTTCATATATGTAGCAAAGACAACATCCAACCAAACTTATTACCAATTATTATTTTCCAATAGGATTTTTTTTCCCCGTTTGAAATGTTGATACTATCTTATGTAAAAATAAAAAAATCCAACAAAACTTACTCATAACTCGCCATATATTAATTTTCCAATAGGAAATCACCCAAATGACAAAATTATATAACGTAATGTTGTTTGTCAGCATATTTGATACCATAAGAAACCAGAATATTTGATACCATATTATCTATTTGTAACTTGATTAATTAGCAGATAATACCATTTAATATCTCCTATATCAGATAATACCATTAAATATTTCTCATAATTATTGCATATACTCATGTTCATCCTTCTCTTACAATCTAAACTTTATTCGTCTCAATCTCAATTCTCTTTTACTAAATATAGTTGTTAGACATGCATAACAAAAATAAATAGTCATTAAAATATCATTAAAATATATATAGTTAGACATCCAAAGATTTTGAGAGCCACCCATGTCAACATTAACGTTTATATTTGTATTTACGCTATCATTTGAATTTGATTAGATTTTAGTCACAGATTGCATTGGGATATATAATTATAAAATTGATAAAGAAATAAAAAATTGTATTTGAATATTATTAGAAAAATCTACTCTTGATAAGTAGGAATTTGAAAGATGTTCGATGGATGGCAAGCACAATAAATAGTGCATAAAAATAGTAAAAACATCGAATTAAATCTTAAAATAAAGAAAATTTTCAGAAGATCAAAATAAACATAGAAGAAAATATTTGATGATTGAAACTAGAAAAAAAAAATCAAAATAATAGCTTCAAAACCTTCAAAAAATATTTTAAAGGAAATATACTCTTTGATAAAATGCAACGCTACCGTTTGCTAGCACGTCCGCCATTCCTCCTTACGGTTGCAAAAAAGGGGTAAATGATTGGATTTTATCTAAATAATCTATAAAATGAATGGAACTAAGATCCAAATGAAGGATGTCAATACTTACCAAATTTCTTACTCATAAGTTTGCAATACGGGAGGAGCAAAAACACACTAATACAAAAAAAGCCTTATTTAAGTAAACGTACATTCTATTAAGATACAGATCAAATCAAATCACTAACTAAATCCTCCTAGAATTTAAAACAAAGTCCCAATTTGACTCGGTATCGAATTTTCTAATTATAAATCAAACCTTACATTATGACCAAAATAAATTTTCTTCATTGGCTAGATGCCATTTCTCCTACGGTTTTCTTTTTCTTTAATTACAGAGCTATCCCTTGGTCATCTTTTTCTTTCTCAGTTGTACCTTATGCCCATCAATTTTCCACAGGTGTTGATGAATCAAATTGCTTATGCCTACTTCTACATTTCACTTACCTTATTTATATGAAAAGCCTTTATCCTTAGAGAGAAGGAAAGAAGTCAAGAACACATAAGACATCAATGAAATGCAATACATGCTATTCCTCTTTTTATTCATAAAATCCCCCTGCCAGGAGTCAATTCATTATGAAAATAATTTGATTTGCACTATGCAGTTAAAAACGGTTTTTTCATGATAACGGTCCAGTAGAATAATTGATATATCATTGATATATCGGATTTATAACGGTAAATATCGGTTTGCATTTTTAACACAATTTTTATATATGAACAACACACTTAATAGTTATCTATTATAAAATATGCAAAAAGAGTTTCTTAAAGCATTAAAACTAAAAGGTTCATATCCAAACCAACATTACAATGTAAAAAGTACCACTTCAAAACGGTTCAACTAATATGAAAAAAAAGATCCAAATTCAACTTTCAAGTTTCAAAATCTAATAATCTTCATTAGCCTCAACTTCATTTTCTTCGTTTTCACCGTCATCATCTTCTCCACCTTCTTCCCTAGTTTGTTCATCTTCATATTCTTCATCCTCCATATATTCATCATCGTGGACAAGTGAGGAGAGTGAAATCTATAACACCTCGTGACCTTGTACTTCTCTCTCCCCGACTTTTGGTTTTAACAAAACATAACCGTTATATATCGATTTTTTTCAAAACCGATATATACTGATATATCGGTCTTATCGGCTGATAATATCAGTACCGATATTTTACCCATTTTTTTTCAAAAAAATATCGGTGCCGGACCGATACCGTTATATATCGGTTATATAACCGATATATAACGATTTTTAACTGCTTAGGATTTGCATCACTCTCATCTGATCTCTTTACCATTGATAATCTTGTAAACACACTCAAGATGACATTTCTTGATTATCAGAAATGTTCAATCAATAGTTTGACCTTATGTTTGTTCAAAAAAGAGTTGCGTTTGAAACTTCTATAGTAGTCGAAAGGCGTTGTGTTGGCATAGATGGTATAGTTTGATACCTTTGTTGTCGATGGCGAGTTGGCCGGCTGGCATTGTGTTGTTCACACGGTTGAGTTTCTCGGTTACGCTAGCAGGAGATAGAGGAAACTTGAGAGGTCGGGAGTTGACAGGCTTGCGGTGGAGTATGCAAAGGTGAGAAATTTTGAAAAAAAAATAGGAGAAGATGAGAGAGAAACAGAAAGTGAATGCCGCGTAACAGGAAGGAGGTTGTAATTAGTTTAAATTTTAAATTAGTGGGTGATAATAACCTTATTGTCCAAACATAAACATATTTTAATCTAAATCTATAGTATTATATAATCCAAATACTCCTGGTATATATATATATATATATATATATATATTATATATATATATATATATTATATAGTAATTATGTTGCCCGGCTTCAAGCTCGGGTCTTCTTTAATACATCAATTTCCCCGGACAATGCCCGAACCACTCTCATCCTCACTAGATCTAGTGATCCATCTCTGTCCTACGCATCCACCACTTGGACTGATCGTCGGCAACACGATTCTCTGTGCTCGCACAACCATGCCGTTCCCTCTCCCCTTTCTAATTAAGGCATAGAGCTCCGGAGGGAGCGGACAAAACATCCACCCGACCTTTTAACTCGGGTTCTTATGTCTCCAAGCGCTCACCACTTGAGCTATGCTTGTTGACTATATATATTATATATATATATATATATAATCGTTCATTAATCGTCCAATAATCGTTCTTTTAGACATTTTGTTAATTCTGATGTCTACAAACCCTTAAATAGGTCGCTTATTTGGTATTGTAGTGGTGGTTTCTAATCTTGTGGATGACTATTTCCGTGTTACTTATCTTGATTTAAGGAAACACCATTCTGAGTCAGTTAATACAATTATTCATTGCAGACAATATCAAGAATCAATTTGGTAATTGTTTGTATGTTTATTTATCTTCCAATCTTTCTCGATATACCCACGATAATGGAATTATTCATCAAACATCTAGTTCCAATACACAGCAGAATATCTTTTCCAGAGAGTAATATTACTCGTCCCATTTTCTTAAATCCACATCTTTTTCTTCATATAATACAAAGGAAAATGTACCATGCTGCATGTTCCGGCAACCTGGCTATCTTTCATCCAGTGGTTTTCCATACTGGGTTAAGAAATAATGAATCATGACACATAATGCAATCAGTCTTACATGTAAGCCTATCAGTTGATGCCTAAGATGACTGATTCTAGTCCATAAGCTCTATAAGTTGAACATCGAGTTGTACACTTCCCTCTTCCAGTCATTGACTAGTTGGCGACATATATTCCCCTCTGTCATTCGCCATGATTTACATAATTTAAACTTTCAAATTAGTAGTTTAGTGTCCCCAAGCAATCCCACTTCACTAGTTTGGTCGTTCTTTTTACTTACATGGATTGTGTACTCTTTTTATTTCAAAAACACCTAGTTCTTGCTAGTTGTCTTTGAATCTGAATGATTTTGTGTCTAAATTGTCACAGGAAGTAATTTGGTTTACTAGTTCTCAGCATGTATTTCATATGAACCAAATACCATATAGTTTCTATTGTAATCAAAGCATAATTCATGTCAATGTCTGTGATAAACCCACTATAAAGAATATTACATATTCATAAAACGAATACATAGTAAGAAAGTATAAACAATGATAAAATAATAAGAAATATGCAACTAATATAGCTCATTCATATCCCGCATAGCAACACAAGAAAATGGGTAACATATTAAAGTGAAAAGCAGATAAAGATATCAAATGCTGCTAACCTGAATGGATGTCAAACAATGAGCAGCTCTGATTGCTCTTGATGCCAACACTGAACCAAAGCTGCAAGGAAACAAGAACCAATTCCAAGATTAACAATATTTCATGCACGAGATGGCTCAATCCCATGAATAGAAGGTGAAAGGGTAAGAATTTTACGTTGCCTCTTCAAGTGAATAGACACGAAGCTCATACATCACTTGGCGAGCTGAACAAGGGTGGCGAGTGGGGGACGTTGCAGCCCCTGTAGCATCAAGGTGCATCTGAGACTGGAGTCCAGGATCACCTTCCATGTGAGGAAGCATACATGCAACACAGGCTACTAAAAACCGTCCACAAGGAGAAAAGTGTGCACCCATTTCACTGCCGTATTGAAATAATAATAAGTAACCAAGGCAGACAACTAATAATAACCACCAAAGCAATAACAAGTCAAAGTAAAATTGAGAATCAAACATACATAATTTCTTTAAGAAAAATTCAAAATAAAATGAACCTAAAAAATTTCAACAGCTCATCGACGACTTGTTAGAGCACTTGTAGTAGAAAAGGGCATCTGCAAATGATAAATACTATATTGTATATTCCACTGACTAAAAAGATAAAAATTAACGTACCAAGCTGTTTTACAGTCAAGCAATGGCTAGGAAACTATAAATTTCCACATTCAAAAATTAGTCACACCTGCAAAGGACGGCATGGGGTATGGTTAGGCGGCATATCCCTGGATCGAGAGAGGCACATGGATTTTGAATATCATGAGGCCATATTCTTAGCTCCACAGTACAAGGTAATTCAGCAGCAGCAGCTGCCGCCAGTGATGTAGAAATTTCAGTTTCATTGATATTGGGAATGGGATTGAGCTCATTTTCATCATTCTGAGCATTTACAAATGAAACACCTTCTCCGGGACCTACTGGAGCCATCATACGAGACCGTGACCTATGACGAGAACCAGTTCTACCAGAAACCCTAGATTGGCCACTCGTGGTTGTTATTGCGGAAGAAGCTAATAGCGCTTCCACGTTACGAGTATACAATAAGTCAGATGTTAGGAACTCGGGCCCTGTTCCACGAGCTGAGGGATTTCCTTGGAGGCTACTATTGACAGGCAGCATTGTGTGCAAGCCAGCTTGGGTTTGACCCATGAACCAACCCTGTAGAAAAGGCAGGTGTAGGTCCCAACATGCTGGATCACTGACAGGAATGAATTGATGAAGCTGTCCACCCTCTACATTTCTTAAGAGAGTTTGAAGGTCAGCACTGCCAGAAGGATGTGAGGCACCTGGCCTGGATTGACTACTAGGCAACCTAATAGCTGCATTGGCTTGGAAACTAGGTGATGATACATCAGTAGCAATATCTGATCTCTCCAGAATGCCAGTAGACCTTTGCTGCAACATGGCAGTAATAGGCCCATTAGTGGTTCCTGCACTTGCCATAAAAGAATTGGATGATTTAGTTCTCAACCCAGTCAGCAAAGCAATAACACCTGCATCATCTGTAAAATGGTTTGTACCAGAAGGTTCTCCTGGTGACACTTCCGTAGGGGTCATTATGTTATCAAACAGCCTTTCGCCACCTGCATATATTTGTTGCTGAGTCGAAGAAGAAGATTCTGCTTGTTGCTGCTGCCGCCAAGAAAGCCAGTGGCCCTGCCAGCCAGCTGCAAAGATGATCTTCCATCATCCCTTACGAACGTCGGCCAAAAGAAGTAAGGAGAAGGTACTACAGGCACTTTAGCCTCCAGGTGTTCACGGAGACTAGAATTAATGGTCGCAAAAAGACAGCAGGAGGAGGATATTGCAAATAACCAGAAGATGTAGCGAGAGTCAGTGGTGAATCGGGAGAATCAAGATCATTAACCTGCAAAATAAATCAGCTAAATAAGGCTTCCTAGAATAGTAAAAAGGAAAACAACAATACAGACCACTATAACCATAATCAAGCCTTTTTCCAACTAGTTGGCAAAATGATGCAAATGCGAAACCAGAAACAATTCCACCTCAGCTGTTAACAGAAATGGGGCGGCATGAGGATGAAAATGCACCGCCCTCAATGAACGCCGAGTTTTGAGCACAATAGTAGGTGAAGATGCTTCTCCTCTCTTGTTGTAGTTCCATATGTACAGCTAGCAGAAAACGTAATTGAAGAGTAAGGGCACAAAGATTTATATCAAACTTTAAGTAGTGCATTTAAATAAAAGCTAAATTCAAGAAGCTCTAATATGTTTCCATGCTTCCTTCATCAGATCTCTTACCTTGTGACCTGAAGCTACAGCAAGAAGCTCTCCTTGGGCATGGAAAGCAATAGAGGCAATAGGACGATCTGCTTGAGGGAAAAGAAAAGGTATATAAATTAAATCCTCTGGAGAGGCCAAATAAAGAAAACCACTGTTGCAGGCGCAAATACACAAGTACTTGGCTATAATTTATTCTTATAATATTAAAAAGAAAAATATGATAGAGAGATTACAAAAATCACGTGATCCTATACAATCAGCAGTACGTGCATCCCAGAGACGGACTTCATGATCCAAACTGCCACTAGCAAGTATTTCTGAATAAAGTGGGTGAAATCTAACCTGTAAATCACCCATACAATCAACAGATAAGTTTAAATACGAAATCATGTCATAATACACTAAATATATGATATATACAATACGTGACCAAGGTACTAAGAAAATATTAGGAAATGCAGGTACTTATAACTTCGAAAACATCCTTAGAAAAAAGACTCAAAACTTCAAATAAAATAAGCATACAACAGATTCATTTTCTTCATGCTTCATCATGAATTACATGTTGCACAAATACAGAGGTCATGGTTAAGACCAGAGTTCCCTCTTGGCATCAGTTTCAGACCCTTCGTATGAGTACTAGGGTTTCAGCAGTTTCGGCCCTTTCGGGGGTTTGAAACAGTCAGTTTTCACAGATACTTAAACCTTGGTTGAAGTCTTAGTTTTATACAGTTAATTCTCCTTAATAGTAAGCTTTTTTTTATCTCTTGCCCTTCTCAAACCTCCAATACCAGAACCCTTCTCGTCCAAATCCACCGCCTCTTCTTGACACCCAGCTGCCTTTATATTGACACCGGCTCAGCCTCTCACCGCTCCATCATCCTCTTCGCAGCACCTGGTAAACCACCCTCAATGATGTAAACCACCCTCAATGATGCAATGCTTCAGATCAGCAGCACACTTGACATTTCTTTTTAAAGCTTGGAGTTAACTAATGAATCTAAAAGTATTATGCATTGACTACTTAAGAACGTAAGAAATTTCACCATCTATAACAAGTCTTTCTTCGGTTATATCTCCCGTCTAACATTAAAGGCCTCTTTGGCAACATGAAACTATCATAAAGTTAGAAATTTTGTTTCTTTTGAGTTTCTAGAAACGTAAAAAAAAAAGTAGGTTTCCAAACAAAAAAAAAAAATTGCTGGAAAGTAGAGTCAGAAACCAAAGCAATTTGATGACGTGTCAATATTAAAATGATTTATATGTACAACATATTAATTAGATTGGAACACTTTCAAAATAAAAAATATATCTAAAAGTTGCCCCTCTACTTTCCTTGTAAATGGAAACGATGAGCCCCTAGTTTCCTTTTTTGCTCCCCTAGTTTCCTTTTTTGCTCCCCTAGTTTCCTTTTTTGCTGACTTGGTACTAAGTTTCTAAAGTTAGTTTCCATGAACCAAACAACACATCAAATGGAAACTAGGAGACCATTCCCCACTACTTCCCTAGTTTCCATGTTACTTTCTGGTTTCCAATCAGGCCCTAAGTTCAAATTCAACCATCATAGTGATATATTTGTATATACTACACAACATCAAAGACATGATTTGCTCGTATACACTTTATCATTTTCTTCAACACTTGATATCAATGGATACATAACGTATATGTAGCATTTGAAAGATAACATTAAACCCTTCAATTTTCTTTATGTTGATACTAACTGGCAGAACAAATTGAAGGTGTAAACAAGAATTACTCATCGAAGAATCGTTGAATACCAACCAAGAAGCAACCCAAATTAGACTTATTAATTTCTCTGGTCTTCTCACTGTGTTCTGAATGGATGCTAACAAGAACATGCAAGGCCTTTGTGCATTATCAGGATGATAAAGGTAACATATTGCACAAAGCCAAATTATGTACTCATGCTGAAACTAAGCAATTGGAAACTAAATGAAAGAGGTTCATAGGGACAAGAATGTACACTTGTGTATACACGCTTTGCTGTAGCCTTCTATGTACCTTATGTACTCATGATGAAACTAAGCAATTGAAAACTAATTGAAGAAAGCTTCGTAGGATCGAGAATGTACACTTGTGTATACACGCTTTGGCATAGACTTCTACTTATGCACATGGGTAGATGAGCATGAGTCTGATATTGGCTAAATCTCAAACTAACCCGCGCATGTTATTATTACTTCAGTATATTGATATAGTCCACATATTCTCATGTTTCTAAGGTGTGCGGAGGTGTCGGGTGCATGTTACCATCATTTCCTTATAGCCAAACGGTCTACCTATTCCCGTATAACCACTAATACAAAGTAGAAGCCTACACAGATGGCTGCTTACGGGCATAGTTAAACTGTTCGGATATATGTAGATAGTCAAGACTTCTATAGAGCATATATATCCTATTGTCCTAAAATAACATTAATAATCCTTCTCCCAGCAACCAATTTTATGCTTATATTTGACAAGCTACGATATCCGAATATCCGGCCCATATAGGTGCTAAATAACACAATTATATCAAATAATTATGTAGTTAACAACAAGATGATCATTACAAGTTCCAAGAAGATTGTGAGCCTTTGTACAGTGGCAACAGAGGAGATGAAGAAAGGATGCAGAGAAATGGCATAGATGATGAAAGAAT